>QEIL01000022.1:0-232292 GCA_003116535.1 Paecilomyces niveus | reverse complement strand
GACGGGTAGTGTACTGGACACTACGTGAAGATCTCCGAAGGACTGTGAGATCACCAGACGAGAACTAAGGTATAGTTCGCTTGAACCTTCCCTAACCAATAGCAGATAGGAACGATCGAGACCCAGATCCTGAGGCGTAACAGAAACTAGATCGTATTTGAGTAATAGAGTATCAGTAATAGTATATTAGCAGCGACTTAGCACTTTCTGACCGTGGTGTGGTGGTTACAAGGGGATTGGGTTACAATTTGTCTGAATGATGGTGGAAATATATTTCGAATACAGAGCAGAGTAGGTGCATCTTCATGACTATCTATTTCAACCCCATCATGACGTTTATTTGGGTTTTTGGCATGTGTCAAGGTGCAGTTCAGAACAGGTTATATTAGGAATTGGTGGTCAGAGTTGGTATGATAGAAGCTGCGACAACAGCATGGTGGGTTTGGTTATTTTTTTTTTGAATATGTAATAATACACCACAATACAAGTTACATAACATTTTACTGTTTGGCATTATACCATTCCAACTTGAAACATTTACTTAAATACAACGCTAACCATATATGGATTGAGGTGTCATGTGATTAGGGTTTGAAACAGCATCTCTATGTTTCCAACATGGAAGGCGATATCGGGCGCCACAGTAAAGTCGTGTGGAGTCGTTGTTTGATGACTGTTTTAGGTCCATTTTGGACCGTCCATGATATTCAAGCCGGAACTTTAAATCGTAAAGCAATCGTACGATGGTATCGGATGCAGAGTAAGCATAGCTCGGCTCTGTCCTCCGTGCTCCGTGAGATTGTCATGCGAAACTCTCCTAGCTGCAGCTGATATTCTTGGCTGTCGTCCGGAGATTTTGGTCATCCTTCCAAGAACGGGTTTCTCCTGCGTTGCTCACCAGCCACCTTGAGCAATATTGGAGTCTCTGTCTAAATTTTAGTTAACTTAAGGCTTTCCTCGAACCGGCCTTACGCACCGCCTCAGCCCTTTGTTCGGTGCCTAAAAGCGGTCAGACCGTTCTGCCGCTCCCCGCCTCCCCTGTGGATCCATCAGCGGCTGCTCCGTCTGCGTTCATTGTTTCTTGACCCGACATCAATCGTCCGTCTCTGGCTCGGTGTTTTGGAGCCCTAGGAGCAGACTGCTTGTTCAGTCTACGGACGCGAACGTCTCTATCACCTCTTTTAAATCATGATTAGTGCTGGTCTATTTGTGGCAACTCGAGATCTTCAGGAGCTCCGCGGCGGCTGAACCCAAGCGGGAAATACCTATCATTTCACGACTCGCCGTCTCATGCTGATATCGTCTTTTACGTTTTGAAGTGCCTACCTATATGAATAGAATAGGCACGATATTACCCGCTGCTGGTTGACAGAGACATATATACCCTTACGGATTCACCAAGACACCGAGAATAACCGTGTGCACGAGACATTCGCACAATCGTGCGATAGGCAAGAGCAGAAGAGCGCGTTGGGGAATCCTACCATTGGAACTCCTCCCGACGTTCTTCGAGTCCTCCGATCGATTCGGTTTAATCGGTAGGACGTACAGTCCCCAAACAACTCCACTCTTAATTATCGAGAACTCTACGTGGAAGCTGCATCCTTCAAAATGCCATCGCCACCGTCACCCGAACTTTCAATCAAATCCACCAGCTCGGCGCCTGGGCAGGAAGAGGAGCGCATTTCGCGACGGCCGGGAGCTGCGTTCAGCTTCCCACTAGGCCCCAGAGGGTCTTCCCAGCCGGCGGATGACAGGCGGAGGAGATCCATACACTTTAACGTTGGAAGTCCAGACAGATCTGCCCTCCCACGTCGAAACGGGAGCATCACGAGTCCCTTATCGGGGCGGCCACATGTACATGAGAAGAAGGTCGCGGGGAGGGTACCATCTCCCCCACCCCCAAGGTACGTTCCATGCGCTACCTTCCTCTTCCGCAAATCCCTATACGTATTTCATCTCTTAGACTCTGTCCCAGTGTGCTTTGTCTGAGAATCTTCGGTTTCTCTGTTCAGATCTGAGTTGACAATGAGCAACAATCCAGTACCTACCAACGCGGAGTCTCATTCGATACTTTTGATAATCGCGACGCTACCGACTATTCTTTCACGCTGAACTACAAACACAGAGGTTATCAACTCACCCGGCGCAGCCGTACGTTCCTTTGCGGCACAGACCAGAACGAGTATTCTGACTTCGCCCTCGAATGGCTGATGGATGAGTTGGTCGATGACGGAGACGAGATCGTGTGTCTGCGAGTTGTAGAGAAGGACTCGAAGATCGCAAGTGACGCCAGCGTCGAGGAAGGCAAATACCGACAGGAGGCGGAAAAGTTGTTCAAGCAAGTCATCCAGAAGAACAGCCAAGATGAAAAGGCGATCAGTTTAGTACTGGAACTTGCGATTGGAAAGGTGCAGGAGATCATACAGCGAATGGTAAGTGAGTTCATTGTTAGTGTGGGGTCAATGTCTGACACGAACAGATCCACATCTACGAGCCGGCAGTTCTCATTGTCGGCACCCGCGGTAGAAGTAGGAACAGCATGCAGGGATTACTACCTGGTTCCGTGTCGAAGTATTGTCTGCAGCAGTCTCCGATCCCAGTAATTGTTGTGCGCCCGTCCGACAAGCGCGCAAAGAAAAAGAAGAAGCGACTTGCTGACCCGAGCAGGCGCAACTATGACAGTATACTGCAGATGAGCGAGAAGAAAGGCAGTGGGCTGTTTAGCCTACCAAACAGCACTGAAAGCAGTCTCCTTAAGAATGCCGATGCTGAAGCTGCTGCAGTAGCCAAGGCCGTCGGGTTGCCACGCGGATGGGCAGGTCGCGAACACATCCATGGAGATTCCAGGGAAACATTGTCAAGCAAGGGCAGTGATCATGACGATAAACCTACGGCGCAGGCCGAGCTAGATATTCCCCGACCGACGTCACCGAATGTGGTTGTTTTGAAGAGTCCGATGTTAGGAGATCTCGACAGCCCATCCGTCACGGAAAGTGAAAGTGAGGATGAGGCAAAAGGTTCCGACCAGCCGGCAGTCAACGAAGCAGCCGGTGATGAGAACAAAGCTCTACAAAACGGAGGCTCCAGCCAGGCGGGATCTTCTGAAGAACTTGCTGGCTCAGAAACAGCCGTGAGCGGAGAAGAAAAAGTGGAAAGCACCTCGAGTTCGAGTTCAGGTGTTAGGCAACCAGATATAGTCGTTCAGCAGCCCGAGGGAGCCTCTCCATCAAGCATCAACGAGGCAGGACAAATCAATGAGGATACTGCTCCAGAGTCTGCAGTCAGCAGTGGTACTGTGACTCCTAAGGTCGTCGAGGCTGTTGAGGCTGGGTCATCGGACGGCAGCACTTCTGCAACTGCTGCAGCCATCTCACAACCACCTGATGCCGCGAGCGCTCAGAAGGAAGACAAAGAAGAGACAAAGGAGGTTTAGGTATTTTTATCTGCATAGCCCTCTGTAAATCATTTGCAGGTGTTGTCCATACATTTAATTATTGTTCCGCCACCATTTTTCCTTCAGTCTGGGAAGAATTGACAATCGTTGGCTGGTCTTTAACTCTTTAGACCATTCGTGCTTACTGGGGAGTTCTCATCCGGCGTTCCTAATATCCCCAAGACGCATTTTATATTTGTTTTCTGTCTTCTTCTTCCCAATAATGTTATACCCATACTCGAGTCAAACGCTTCCGCACCACCAGCTAACCATCAAATGCGTCTCAGACCGGCGCTGCTTTCCTTCCTGGCAAGGGCTCCTCGGCTGCTATGTCCTCAATGCTGGAGAGGAACGCATAACTCCTATTTAATTACCCTCTCCACTCCTCCAAACTCATATCTGTATCTATGAAGATACCCCATGCGCAATACACGGCGCGCCTGGCAAGGCACCCTGCATTAAAGAACAATAACCATAATATAGAATAGTCAATGATCTTTGTACGCACCAGGCTTCTTTTGAATGTGTAGAGTCGTTATCCTTTCATGATCATCATGCTTCATACATGCCATGAGGTTTAGATTCAGATCCACATTTGCGCGTATAAATACTGAGAATTAGCTTTGGCACCTACCACCATGGAGTGCCCCCAGCTGCATTCGCATAGATAGACTGATAGATCCAACAATGCTCATCTAACTTATAGTGCTGTTGTTAATCATACCCATCCAGATAGGTTTCTATCGGGGCTTCCAGGCGTCGCAACTGCGTGTCTACCGATAATTAAAACCCAAAGAATTTATCAATATCGGTAACAGGTGTAGTGGTACCAATCTCCATAACCGTTCAATGGCTTCGCTTCTCTTTCTCTTGAATTGTCTCCTTCGGCACTATATCTCTAACTCACCTAGTGCCGTCCTACTAAGACTTCACATCTGCGTCTAAAATCATCCGTTCTTCTCCATTATTACCCAGCCTGTTTATTTTAAACCCAAAAAACTCGACCTGAACTAAACGGACCCAAACTACCCGAGGGAAATCCGTTCACGCTCTTAGTAAACCACCGTAATAGTTTCAAGGTAGCCTTTTCAGCTAGTTAAGCCATTCCACAAAGACTAAGTTATAAAGAAGAGAAGATAAGAAGCTCCTTGAGGTTCACCCGGGATATGTAATAGTATATCTTAGACGAATCATTCATCGAGATTATCAGTCTACAATTAATCAACCTTCTACTTCGAGCACAGACAACATGTATAATTTAAACTCGAACTTGAACATATTGAATTCTCCTATAATTGTAACGTCAAAGCCATACATACTGCTTCTGCTTCTGCTTCTGCTGCTGTACTATAACGAATAGCGAACTCACAATATAATTACAATGGAAGATAAGTAAGAGAATCCCTATACGAA
The DNA here is from genome assembly GCA_003116535.1 of Paecilomyces niveus. Lineage (NCBI taxonomy): Eukaryota > Fungi > Ascomycota > Eurotiomycetes > Eurotiales > Thermoascaceae > Paecilomyces > Paecilomyces niveus. The sequence goes on along the minus strand of QEIL01000022.1, from coordinate 227,443 downwards.
GCAAAGTACAGAGAGTAAGCAAGAGTAATCATAAAATGAAAACCTTCGGTTTCCTTCCCATTCCTTTTCTTCCCTTGTCCTTTTTCCATTTCCCAGGATCTAAGCCTGAGGCCGAAAGGATAAGCGAGGAGGAAAAGCCCACAGAGCGAAATGACCCCGAGAGAGAAAAAAAAGCCCAAACAAGAATGAGTTGGATAGTGTGTGCTCGTCATATTGAGATAAGAAAAGTTAAACGTTAAGGACTTTTCTAACACAATTTTCGTCTAAAGGGAAAATGAGAAGAGGATGAAGAAGAGAAGAACATGTTTCTAGAAAGAAGAAAATCCACGAGTCGTAGAGCGAGCATGACGTAACCTGATGAATTAACTAACCGCACCACCCAGTGCAAATGCAATGCAAAAAAAAAGGAACTACAAACGTAAGCAAGCTGGTGGCTAGCCTGAAGCCCCATCCGTGCGCCAATCCTCGGCCACGGAAGTCTTCATGCTCTCCGGGTATTGAAAAGATGAAGCACGCGTTCCAGTAGCAATCGATCTCCCTTTTTTTGGTTCTCCTCTCCTCCCCACGTCTTCCAAATGCCATGCCGGTATGTTTAGGTCGTCCCACCAGTCATGAACAACCCAGTAGATTCAAATGACGAGGTGGATCCCTATCCCAAACACCGGGGTGGATTTCAGAAAGCTCCCCTAAAACATCGTGTTTTCCGGAAGAATGCAATGAGAGGTGCTTTCGGCGTCTATGCAGTACTTTCGCCCTCCTTGGAGGGAGATTTTACCGCGGGTCGTGACTTCGTCAGTTGGGGAGAGGTCGGGTTAGATGGTGGAGATGTAGCCATGTTGTCACGGTCTTCCAAGCTGGCCAGGGCGCTGAAGGGAGAAAATCAGATTAGCTTCCAGAACAGGAGAACAAAACGCAGGGATCCGTTGGCACAAGCAAGCTGCAATCCTCACCTGAATGCATTAATAGAGGATGCAGCCTCCTTGTCTTCCTTCTTTCCGGCAGGGGGCGTTCCAGTACGACTGCTGGCTCCACTGTCATCGCTGCCACGAACCAGGTTGCCACCAGGGCCCAGGTTCTTGCGGCCGCTGCTGCTGCGAGAGCCGAACATGCTAGACGGTCCAAACGACATGGGTTGGTTGGTGTTCCTAGTGGTCTTGAGTCTGCGAAGATCATCGCTTCCGACCTTGCTGGAAGCGTAGTCTGGAGGAGGTGCCTGGTTCCTAAAGTCGCCAGAAAATCCACGAGCATCGCCGCGGCCGAGCGGCGGACGGCCACCTCTGCTTGATTGCTGGCGAATGCGTTCCATTTCTTGCTCTTGCTGCTGGCGCATAGCCTGTAAAAGACGTTAGTATCCTGCATACGACGGATCGAGTTTTTCCTTTCGCTACATACCTCTTCGCGGATCTCCTGGATCGTCTTGGGCCCCTTGTCGCCATCCTTGGACTGCCAGCGGGCCGTGCGCAGATCGACAATGTCCTAGAAGGGATGGGTGTTAGTTTATTCTCGGAGGAGAATTGCAACAAACATGAGCTACTCACCATAAGCATGAACCTCAATCTGCTGGGCAGACCAGGAGTCTCAACCATCATGCTGATGCGGCCGAAGTAGGCATCCATCATTGTCCGGCCCTTGTCCGAGGCGTCCAGACTGCCTCCGATGGTACGGAGCAGGCTTGTCAAACTCTCGACTTCGGCCTCCTCAGGGACACCTTCGTAGTCGACCAGTTTCTTGACACACTCGTGCATGATACGCTCTGTCAACATGCCGAGCTTGTACAGCTCACCAATGAACTTGACGAGACCAAGACCACGACGCTTGGCAGCGGCGGCGGCGTAGTACTCGTCCGACATCATGGCGACCTCCTCGGTCACACCCTCAGGCTTGGGTGGTAGATTGATCTTCCAGCCACGCTCGAACTCTTCCTGACAGCGGTTGAGGAGGTACTTTCTGAACAAGCTACCGCCGGCGACGACGTTGCCCATCTTATCACGAATGCTCTCGTCCTTAATCTCTGGGCTCATGCTCTCCAGCATGCGCTTCGCGAACTTGGCGTACATAGGTGCCCAGTGGGCCTCATCGGTGGCCTTCTCGAAAAGAAGCTGAATGACTTGGCGAAGAGTCCGTCCATCAGACTCTTCCTTGGACTGGGAAACGATCTCGAGGATCTGGTTGGCGATACGGTCAAAGTTCTCAGGGGTCATCTTGTTCAGATTGGCCTTAACCTTGCGCTGCACCACATCTGGAGGCATAAGACCCTCGCCGCCAGGAGCAGGACCGGCAGCGGCAGCGGCAGCTTGGCCCAAACTTCGTGGCTTCCAGCCGGTGGCAGACGTCGTGAGTACCTTGAACTCCAGCCCCTGTGTAAGCGGCATGCGATTGTTGAGTTCCTCTTCCTTCTTGGCCGACTGTTTGCTACGCTTGCTGTCGGAGCGTGTACCCCTGCTGGAGATACGGGGTGTCTGGGGAAGACCACCGTGCAGAGCGGCGGCGGAACCAGAACGGCTCATAGAAGGAGCGCCCATGCCCATGCCAGGGCGGCTGAAGGAGCCAAATGGGGCGCCCATGGATCCGGCGCGAGCATTCGACAGTGCATAACGCTGCTCGGAAGTGGTTCCAGGAGGCATAGACTGCCGCGAACCTGGCGTCTGTCCGAAGGTGCCCATCTGGAAGGCCTGCGGAATGCCAGGGCGCGAGGTATTGCGTCCACCCATCATCGGTGTACGAGCAGACTGCGGGCGCTCACTCTCACCAACTGTCTCCCGGACACGCGCATCCCAGTCGATAGAGGGCTTCTCCTTGAAGACATTCTGGAACTGCAGCAAGAACTCCTTGTTGTACTTGAATTTCCGGTCCGCGGGTGCGTTCGCGTTCAAGGCTGGGTTGGGAGACACAATTGACGCCGGATAGGTAACCTTGCTAGGGTCCTCAAGGAAGCGAGCGGTCTGGAGCGACTTCATGGCAGCACTGGGCTGAGGGGGTTCAACAGTCTTGGTGGTCTCCAGCTTAAGCGCCGCAGGCTTCTCTCGCTTGAGCCCGCTAGGCTTCGCAGGCGGTCCCATTGAGACTTCGGATACAGGAGTAGCCGCTCCGCTATCAGCAGGCGTCGCAGTACCAGGAGTCGACGGCCCACGTTTCCCGAGAGAAGAGAAGAGATCTCTTTTGGAGGACTCGTCCCCAGCCTCCAGCTTCTTCATGCGAGCTTCCTCTGCAGCTTCGGCTTCACGCTCGGCCTGCTTCATGTTGCGCTCGTACGCCTCAAGCTCCTCTTTCTCCTTGCGCTCCTTCTCCTCCTTCTCAGCTTGCTTCTTCCTGTAGTAATCGGCCTCGGCTGCAGCTTCTTTGGCCTCGATCTCGGCCAACTCACGCTCGATGGCATCGTAGTCGATCTCATCTTCGTCAGCGGGCTTGTCCTCGGCCTTCTTAGGCTCCTCAGGAGCAGATTTCTTTTCTTCAGCACGAGCCTTGGCTTCCTCGGCCTCCTTGGCGGCAGCAGCTTCCTTCTCAGCTTTCTCCCTCTCAGCCTTCTCCTTCTCAGCTGCTTCCTTCTCCGCCTTTTCTTTCTCCGCCTTCTCCTTCTCGGCCCTCTCCCTTTCAGCCTTTTCTTTTTCGGCCTTCTCCTTCTCCTCCTTCTCCTTCAGTGAAAGCTCTTCTAGCGCCTTGCGAGCCTCTTCCTCTTCCTTTCTCTTGCGCTGCTCAGCCTCTTCTTGCTCAATTCTCTGACGGACAGCTTCCTTGAGCTCCTGCTTCTTCTCTTCGTCCGTCTTCTGTCTAGCCTCCGATTTGCCATTGTCAGCCGCGCTTCCTGTGCGTGGCGGAGGCGTGGAGATCTTGACAGGGGAAGGAGTGGCACGAGCTGGGGAAGCTGGCTGCTTCTCGAACGTCTTCACGACACCGCTACCGGGGTCCTTGATGACGAGAGGGCTCTTCTTCGTAGGCGGAATAACGAAGTGGTTCTTCGGCGGAGCAGGGCTGTTCGATGTTCTGCTGACATTGTGCGCATGGCCGGGGCCGGGAGGACCAGTCGGACCGCCTTGACCAAGGCTAGAACCAGGCCGATCGTTAGACATCTGCGACGGGGTCCGCGACAACGGCGTCGCTCCCGCAGTCGGGACTGCGGCGGGATATTGATTCTGGATGTAGGGAGCCTGGGGATTATACGGCATGCCGGGACGGGGCTGAGGCGACGGAGGGGTCATGTACTGCATCGGCTGCATGCCGTATGCGGCATTGTAGTATCCGTAGCTAGGATCGTACGCATGAGGGTAGCCCTGATTTTTCATCAGCATTAGATACCGTTCAAACTGACCACTTTCGGGTGCCAAGTTAGGGGGTGGAAGATTGACGGAGGACGAGGGGTTCAAGGTTGCCGCAGAAGGGCGACGGGTTCCATTGCGCCTCTTTGGGTATCTCAGGGTTTTAGAACAAGGAGATTGGAGCCTCACAGCTTGGGGTCCCATATGCTGCTGGTATCCGTAGTGCTGGGGTTGCATCTGCGGGAGCGCCATGGGTACTTGGTTCATCTGGGGAGTAACTGGGTGCGAGTTCGCAAGGGCAGGACTGCGGTTAGCCTGGTGCGGCGAATTTGGGAACGGAGGAGCGAGAGGGCGTCCTTGGTTATGGCCGTGGAACTGGGGTCCCATATTCGGTCCACCTCTGGGTTGATTAGGTGTCGCTCGGAAGCTGGGGCCTGGGGAGTAGGGCATCTGTCCCTGATAACCGGATTGCGAATATCCGCGGCCTCTGCCGCCCTGATGGGGATAAGCACCCCGTCCAGGGCCAGCTGGCCCACCAGCCATGTGGCTGCTCATGTCGCTATGAGCCGACTGGGACGACTCGCGGCGCAGGTGACTGGGCTGGGGTCCAGGACCCAGAGGTCCCTGCGGTGTAGAGCGCATCTGTCGCTAATGTTAAAGAAACGGCCCATCAGCTTTTTCACACACTCACAGGCGGGGGAATCACCTGCGAGATGTTCTCGCGTTTATGGATCACTTACATTGGCATCTCCCGACTCTGCAAAAAAGTTCAAAGCATTGCCCTGGGACTGATACGTCGATGGCGGCCTGCCGCCACTCGAGGCAGGCTGTGGGATCGGCGACGGCGATGTCTGCGGAGAAGTAATTCGGGGGTTCATCGAGGGCGCGACGCCCAGGTTGCCCGGGGACTGGTTCGCCGGGACCGCAGGATTTCCCATATTGGGCGAACCCGGCTGGTTCAAGGCTCCAAACCCAAACTGAATGCTGTTGGGACGGCTCGGGGCCGAACCACCGTTGGGGATATAACCACTCGTGCCCGCGGAGCTGATGGTGACGGAGGGTTTTCTGGTGTGGTCGCCCTGGGGCGGTTGCTGGGCGGGAGCACCATTGACGATGGTCACTCCCGACGACTGAGACTGCTGCATGGGTTTTCCGTTCACTGGAGAGATAGAGGACGATTTTCCATGTTGAGCGCCGGTCGAATCGGCGGCTTTCTTGGTGGCGTTGGCGTAGGTCCTGTTGCCCGTAGACGACTGAGACGCCGGCACAGGTGCCAGGGGCGACGACTTCCCACTAACAGACGGCGAGGGAGAGTGCGCTTTCGAGGCGGCCTGGTTGGTGTTGCTCTGTCCCTGAGGTTGAAGGCCCGGCTTCTGAGAGATCGAGGTCATTAGACAGGTGGTGTTGCGATCACTTCAGGTTGAGAGAGGTGGATGATGGGTTGTGATGTCAGGTCGCGAAAAAAAAAAAGGCGAAGGGTGCACGTTCCAGGATCCAGCTGGAGGAAACGGGATCGGGGAACCGTCACAAACCGTGCAGAGATGACACTCGACGGTGGATGGATAAAATATGACCTCCTGTGGGGGGGAGGATGAGACACCACGAAATAGAGTGTGGTGGTGGGAGGTCCAGAGGTCGGGGAGGTTGGTGGGTGAAGAAAAACGAAGTTCCCAAAAGGAAGAAAAAAAATTGTGGACTCGGAGGAGAGCCAGACAACTCGCCAAAGGAGTGGCTGTGAATCCCTCACCACGACACGGGGTCAGAAAAACCACAAACGGATGATACAGACAACTACTGTATCCGCGATCGTCCTACTTCGATGACAGAAGAGGATCCGCTGGTAATTTGGGAGGTTTGAGGGAGGAAGAAAAAGAGGAAAGGTTTGGGGCGAATGAAAGAAGGTGGGAAGTTTTGGGGCTTCGACGGGCAGCCGCTTAGAGAGACTGAGAGAGACACTGAACTGGTCGGTAGAAGGGATGCGCCCGCTCCAACACAACAACTTTCTGTCTGTAACAGACTGTGGCAGACGATCTGAAGACGATGATGCCTATGGATGCCTACAGAGAATGAACTACGCCTCTTTGATCGAGAAAGCAGCCGTGAAGCTGATCCTGAACGTTGGTATCCTTCATCCGCATCTTTTGCCGCACTCTAACAGACCGCCAACGCACACTGCTCTCTCTGCTCTACTCTACTGTACCCTGGGACCATCACTGCCATCCTCAGGCACATCAGTTCTGACATCAATCCTGCATTCTTGCCTGATCTGTCTGACGCCGCACGACCCGAGCCACTGAGCTGGACATCACGACAGTTGCATTGTACCACCGTTGGTCTGCCTCGTCGGAACTGCCGTCACTAAATGCTTTTTGCCATCGATGTGCTCTCAGCGGCCATGGCCCTTTTCGCCACACGGGTTATCCTCTTCTTTAATAATCGAAGCTACCATATTCGGAACCAGATACTGGGATCGAGATATAGATATACGATATGCGACAAACCTAGAAGTAGCAGCTAACCACAGGCCGACCCGTCACGCAACAACTCGAACCTAGTGAGCAGTGCTAGGTAGAATCTTCGACAGTTCCCTTCTTGATCTCCTTCTGCTGATTCTCAAGCCTGACTTCGCAACCCCCGCGTGGCTCCAGCCTGGGCCGCCTAGGGCCTGGAAAACCCATGGTCATTTGACGACGATAATCCGGTCGTCAAAGCTCCCGGGTCAGAGAAACGGGTTTAGGACGCGCTCTAGCATCACGATCTGGGCGCGCGTGTGTGCGGAGTCCGCCGATGCCATCGATATTTTTGGTCGCGAACCAGGGATCCGCAGTGGAGACCCAGACATGCTATGCTGTCCGAGTGAGCTTTCTGATATCTTTCTGACCATATTCTGTCCGTACAAAAAGAAGAACCAACCCAGAGAAACAAAGGACAGGGAGACCATGAAACAAACAGAAGACGAGAAAAGGGAGCTTATGTTCGAACGATTCTGACTCGCAACAAAGAGATCGACCACTTGTGATGGCCCATTCCATCGGAGTCCACTCACTCCCGATGCGTATGAGCATTGTCGAGCCGCGACGCTGCCCGTGCACGAAACACGACGAGGCTCGACTAACTAATTGAACCTAGCAATGGCATGACAGTTGCCGAGACTCCGAGGCTGATGGATAATATTCTCCCCGGGCAACACTGCAACATCGTCATTGAAGCGTCAAGTTGGTTGGCGCGCGGTCGATCGAAAACCCTGCTCGACCCTTGCTAGCGCGTAAAATCTTGCCGTCAATGTCACAAATACTCTCTGGACTCTGTTCAGTTGATCTACTGTGTCAGATACGACTGCTCACAGCGGTTCGTCGAAGACATCCAGCTCCATCCGCCTTTCTTTGTAATAGATTTCCCAGACACTAACCACCCAAGCCCATTCTATTTCCACGGTCGCACACACAGAAAAAGAAATTTATAAACCATGGGATTTTAAGCGGCCATAGGACAGACCACTCATATCCCAGATATTCCAATTGTATGAACCCTAACAGGACCCAAATGCGGTAACGAACGAAAGGAACGGGCAAAAAAAACCCGCCGGTCGGGAGATCCATGAGCGCGGGTCGCTCCACCACAGACATCACTACACCACTCACCAGCATGAAACACACTTACTTTATCCCCGAGGAACCAAATGTCCCATCCAACCATTCTTTTTGATTTTATCGGCTGTGACATCACCAGCGACAGCTGCTCTGATGCTTCTACCAAACGACCACAGTTCATGCATATCACGTCTAGAACCGGAGCTGATTCTCTGGGAGAGTAAGCCGGAGAGAGCTTAACGTCAGTCCACAGATGGCTAAGTACAAATCCCTACTATTAGTATGGCATCAATCTATACCAAACTAAGCACCCTGATCTAGTCCTAGAACACCGTACCTCATACGATAATAATAGGTCCTATGGTCCCCTTACCCTGCACCAAGGCAACTAGTCCTAAAAAGTCCGCAGGCTGAAAAATAGATAACGACAGCTGCCTAGGTCTTCATCACATGAGATCTTATTCTCAAGGCAGAGTATCAGTCAGATCTATTTTAGGCTTAACTTTCCTAATTAAGATAATCCATGGTTTATGGACTCATGGATCTGCTGCCTAGAGCTAATACTCATACCGATAGAAGGAAGAAATCCATATGTAGTAGCAAGCACTGTATTCCTAAGATACATGCGTATAGGTAATTAATACGTTTCTCTAATATGAGAGAAAAAAGGGCAATGCTAACTTGATTATCGTTGAAGTTATAGCCTGGTTTGTACCGAATCGAAAGTGTAATGTCGCACTGTGACTGTAGAGGCAACGTTGAGAAATCCAATTCTATCAGATGTTAATCCATCATAGAGTATTAAGGTAAATATATGTTGGCGGGTAGTAGTATGGATTGTAATGGATAGGGGACGTAGTGGGTTGGAAATGTTCCGGTTCCTGGGGTGGTTTCTGGATCGAATAGATTTATCCACGTGGACTACGTCTAAATTAGATTATGGATTTTCAGGGAAAGAAACGTACAGGTCGCAGAAGATAGAATCTCCGAAATTGACTCCATATAACCGAGACATGAAAATCTATCTACCTGTCCACCCCAGAGGACTTCGCTGCAGATTGATCACCCGACGTCATTCGATATCCTCCGCTAAACCACCCGGTCGTCCAGCCACCACTGGGCGTCCTCCCTCTCGCAGCTGGAGAACGATCCCGTGAAGGATCCCGCGTTCCATTCGTAAAACTGAGATCCTCATGCGAGATGTGATCGAACGAGTTATTGCTGAGATTCTTCCGAAGGCTTGCGGCAGAACCATATGCAAGGTCATCGTCCGGCTCAAGCACGTTGTCACAACCTAGACTCTTCTCCTCCCGCGCCAGAGCAGTGCGCAACACGTCGAGCCGTTCCCGCTGCGTTGCGATAAACTTGGCCTTCTCCGCAGGTGATAGCGAAGCGATCTCTCGTGGCAGGAGAGTTCCGCTAGCGCTTAGTTCCTCGACTTGTGCATCCCGACTCTTTCCAGTGGAAGTGACAACGGTGACGGCCGAACTCAGAACGGAGTATAGATCGGTCGCGGGAGCGGATAGGCTGCTGGCCGCCGCTGCGGGGAGATTGAAACGGGAGAGGAGCGATTGGGCATATGCAGCAGCACCGACTGGGGGAGGCGGAGCCGCGGTGGCTGCTCGCTGGGGAGGAAGGCCGAGGATCTTCTCCCGGATGAAGTCAATGGCCTGATAGAAGTACTGCAGTCCTGCTGCTTTGGCGCGCTCATGAGTGCGACCGATGAACTCGTCGATCTCGCGTTCATGATGCACCAAAAATGGCTCAACATATTCTTGGTATAGAACCCGAGCCCCTTGCGTCTGGGGAAGGACGAGGTATGCCATGAAGAAGAGGCGAATCCAGCTGTAGAAAGGGAACCTGGAGAACAAAACGAATTCTATTAGCCACCATTCATGATGTGACATGATGCAGATATATCACGAGTAGATATATACCATCCCAGGATAAAGACCGTCCAGGACTCAACGAGGAGAACCCCAGTCAGCACAACCCAGTACATCAGCCATGGTGCCAGCTGCCTCGGATCCGACGAGCGAAGAGCCTTGTACGAAGCGAAAGCAGGAAACAGAATACTAATGACGGACCTGCAAAGATCAAGGAATTGTTAATATCAAGCTAAGACACATAAGACATCGCTGAGAATATATTTGCAAAGCAGAATTCCCCAGCTTTGGTGAAACCGTTACCCCGGTCAGCTGGGGCGTCCTGGGGAATAGCACACTTACGATAACAAGTCCGCAAATACCCCAAACATAGTGGATAATCCCTCAAAGAAAGACCTCTGCTCTCTGGCTCTGAAAGGTCTCCCACAGCGTGTAAGGGGCTTATAGGAGCAGTCTTGAGGTGGAGGGGAACGATAAGTTCTTATCAGAAGTGAGATGCGGGGCGGAACAGCTATCCACGCGACCTCAGGTGAAGCGGTCGGGTAGCCACAATACGTAGGATAAAGATGAGGGTCTTGCAACACCTAAGAGATTAAGTGTCACCAACAGAGCATGGAATAAAAGATTGCTCTCTCTTTCATTGCCAGTGAGGATGATGTAGCCTCCAGTTTCCAGCAAATCGCAGGTACCGCTTGCGGCCATCAGGGGCTTCTGCATCCACCCGCCCCGTTACGTCATCTTGAAGCTGATGTAGTCCAAAACAGAATAGGCGGTTTCATTCCATCTACTATTAGCGACTCATTCCCAATAGTATCAGTCAAGGATCAGTTCGTCCAAGGGGTTATCTGCTATCATTTCAGGAGAGCTCTTGTGAGAATTCGATAACCATTTCATGCGTAATTTTCTGGCGAAAAGTCGCCGAGGCGTTTCATTTCAAGACTCAAATATAATTGCTGCTTGCTCAGACGAATATTTGTTAGAGATAAAGACTGATTAACAATGCGGCTTTTGGAATCTGTATCATGTATGCCATCTATAGAACATAAATAGATCCACCTGAGATGCAATGTACAATAGAGCGGTAGATCTGTGACCCTCAAGACGCCTTGACCCTCCTTCTCATTCCTGTAGTTAAATAATCCCGCAAAGTATACCGGTGAGATGAACCTAGTTATCAGAGCCCGTTTTCCTTCAGGCGAAAATCGTCATTTCAGTAGGCCCGGGACACATAAGAGCATGTTTGCTGTGTGTGTTCCCGAGTTGAATATTGAACCCACTACTCATAAGCCTTGAAGGCTTGTGGCAGCCAAGAAAAGTGCTCCGAGGCTGCGGAAATGATGAATCTCGCTTTCTCTCAAGATATTTGAACTCTGGCCCTCCTTCTTACTGCCAACAATCGCAGCCTGTGAAATTGTCCCGTACTCCCTGGAGACAGTTGGGCGTTTATTTCTCGACAACAAATTCAAATGATCTGTCCCCTTTGGGGATAGGAATCGGCTTCGCGTTGTTGTCGTACAGAGTGCGCTCGAAGTATTTGACCCGGCAGTTTTTATCGACAAGGACGACAGTCTGCTTTTGTGTGCCATACAAGCCGCTCATGTAAGCTGTCTGATCGGGTGGTGTACTGCCGTTCGCCATGACTCCGACCTTGGCCGCTGCAACTTTCTCCGCGGCTTTCTCATCTTCGTCCTGGGTACCAATGACTGGGACAAAGATGCTCTCGCGCAGAAAAGGTATATAGGTCTCTAAACTAGCTCCTCCTTTCAATCGTGGGAGGGTATCTGTACTGAGGACATGTAACAATCTCTGAATGAGCTCGTCTTCACCTTCCTTGGACTCGACATGCTCTTCGATGGCTTCTTTCATCAGTTTCTCCCCCAGGAGGATCTTTCTCCATGAGCGGTCATCGAAAGATGTATTGCTCAGACCGATAGTCTCGCCCTGTTGCTTGGCAACCCAGGTGATCCCATCGGCCCGCGAAACGCGATTTGACATGACCGCTAGTGGCTCGTGGACCTTTCCACACACAAGACTAAAGCCACCCGCATTTCTGGCTGCACTGCTCGAGATCATGTCCTCAATGAACTTCTCCGTGTAGTGTCTTTGGCCCGGGGGTAAGGTAAGCCAATTTCTGACAATGAGCCCTCGACTACACGTGCCCACAGCATCTGCGGGGATGTCCTCGCGGTAATTGGTGAGAACAGCGATGTGGCCATGCTTGGTGACGCCCATCCAAGTTCCCTGAGTGGCACGAGCAAGGTCCCGTGAACCGAGAACGTGAGAAGCAGGCTCTGGCCACCAGTCTACAGTGGAAGTCGGCCGACGCAGGAATTCCTACAAGTGGTCAGCACAAGTCTTTCTTGAAGGACAACATATTGGCCCTCGCGTACATCTCGGTTATCGATGACAATGAGGGGATAATCTGGATGCGCGGTTGATATGAGGGCGATGCACATCTTTGATCTCAGTGATTCAAAGCTTTAACGACAGACACCAAAGGATCTCTGGTTCAATATTCAAGATTAGAGACGTAACTGTCTGTGCACTATGTATGGGCAATTCAAAGACCAGACGCAGGAGAGCTGGGGAGATATATATGCACACCGCACCAAGTATTGCGGTCTATGGATCAGGCGACGCTCCGATACCTAGTCGTGATCTAGGTTCCCGCAAGACGCTCGTACGAGTCGGACAAGCTTAGCAAGCACAGAATGGAAAAAATCGGCTTGCAATAAGATCGCCTGACATAATACACGGATCAGAAAGACTGAAACACGGAGGCCAGCGACGATGGTCAGGCCGCAAGGATCGTGTTGGGGCGGAGCGGGTTGGGTTGAAGGTGGTATGACGGATGAGCAACCAGCAAACACAGGCACAGCTCCCGCTCCAGCTCAGTAAATCCGCAAAGTAAAATTCACCAGAAGCGATGCCTGTAGATAATAATGAATGCGTGGAGCGCGGTTGTACCCCTTGAACCTTGAAGGAAGCGTGCCACGTCCCTTGGTGATGTGGAAGGATATCGATGGTTGAGATCCCGTACCGAGGCGTCATTGATATCTGGTCCCCCGCCACAAAGTATGTGGTCACCCGAGAACGTCCAAGCGCTGGGAGAGAGAATGCATCTTTGAAGACCTTCGACTGAGCCAAGAATCAGAAAAACGATCTGGAGACACTTCTTTCAACTCGAGCGATGATGGATTTTCCACCTCACCGTTTCATTCCGATGCTGCCTCTCTAGGTATTAGACAGGCCGTGGAGTCATACAATCCTCAAACAAGCGGTCTCCGACAATGCAGGCATATGCATTAGATCGCACCTCTTCTTAACACGAACACGTTAGAGGATGGACACCTTGCGATCGTAAGCTTCATGAGAGATTTTTATTCTCTTCACAAGGTCCTCTTCACAAGGTAGTATGCGAATTTGCTTGCTGGCCAGTTGTGCACGGTCGCTCCTCGGTACCCGCCTGCGCAGGCATCTATTTCGCGACTAGAGATGCGGAATCGTCATACACCTCAAGCAGTTGACTCTGCCACCCTTGGGAATCTTCGAGGAGTTAAAAGAACGACTAACTTCTTGATTCTTTGTTGATTTGGTCGAGAGAACTATCATGCACATATATAGGACAGCCGTTGGAACTCCAGTCCTGATGATGTGTTTCGCCTCCTCGATTGCCTCATCTCCCACATAGGAAATGTCTCATGCTCACCAAACAAACTATACCCATTAAACATTTTATATAATTTTATTTTACAATATGATATTGTATCTCTATTTATCAAACATTGAGATTCACATCGAGGAAGAAGTCCAGGCCTTTCTCTTAACCACGATACCTCAAGAGCAGTCGACACCATAAGCTTGATTATAAGAAATGCTTAGCTCTCCTACTTCCAATACGTTGCCCCTTTCGTGCTTTAGGCTACAATAGGAGTATGCACAAATCTAACATATCAATCAAGAGGTCCTAGACTTGCGTGGATCGCAGCACAGCCCGGAGTCACATGTTGGATCAAGACACATCTAATGCAGATCTCTCGATCTGTTCAATACTAGAGTTTATCTTGGATGGCAGTCAGTCCATCATTAGTCGCTTCTCCCAAGAGCCGGAAGCTTTGACTTTCCCTTCTGGCGGAGTGGCCCTGACAGTTTATGCTTCCAAATTCTAGTCATTTTTTCAACGCTTGCTACATCTTTTGGTCTTTGACTTCCCCCTTTCACTAGTTGTGCTCTGAGATTCCAATTATTTAGAAGATAACATCTCCATTTGAAAGAGCGGAACTGCACTCTACAAGCATTCCCATTTTCACGGTTTATCTACTATTGCGTTCTTGGCATGCTCCCGGGCATGTTTCGGACACAAGACGACATCGGGGCAAGCTAGGTGCCTTTTACTTAATGCATGCGTCGTCTGGAGACCGCCTGCAGTTTGATAGAAGCACGCACTAAACACGGTTTTATTTGAAATTCTTAAATAATCGCTCTCCCTTTTACACCACAACCCCGCAACTCCAAAGCAAAAAGCTGAGATAGATCTAGTATAGAATGTTACACCAAACCTACACATTAGCTAATCAGAATGAAGAGAGGCGTTCCCTTTGTTACCGACTAGCGAATAGTATTCTTACCATTACCCCATTCAGCCGTGCACGATCTCGCAGGTGTTGTTCTTTTGGATGTGGCGAGCTGAGTATAACAAGGGTCGTCGATAGAGACCGATGATTGATTGGCCTTGATAGTGTTTCTGAGACTATTGATGAATATGAATATGGGATCACGAGACTCGCTTTTGCAGAATACTCAATGGATCAGAATAGATAGGAGCCAGTTGGGGGATCTCCAGGATCGTATAGTCATATGTGGACTGAAGAGGTTTAGCTCATATTTCATTATAAAAAGGCTCAGAATTCCAGCGTTGAGTTTTCTGTAAAGCTCAGCAGAAAGTCCTTCCAGATACCTATTGGGCTCATTTTACTGCAGACGGTAAAGACATGTTCCTCTGTTTCCCATCAACATGGTCTCAACTGACGGACCAAGGACTTTCTAGCTTCCTCTGATTATTTGAACAGAACTATCCTTATCTCCTAACTAGCTCTTAATCGAGCCAGCTTCTAGATACAAACGAAGACAGAAGAGGTAATTGACCCGGTCTCATTGATCCCCATGATCCTGCACTACTAATCAAGGATTATAACAAGTTTTCTCAACAGCCATCATCATGAAAGTCTCTATCATAGCAATTCTTGCTTTAGCGGCAGCGATTGCGGCATCCCCTATGGAGAAAACCAAACACTCAAAGCGGGCCGGCTATTGCTGTCCTCTTCTCTGTACGGGTAATAACAAATGCCCCGGGGGCGAACATGGTTGTAGTGGGGTCTTAGGTCAATGTTGTTCTCCCGCTCACCCTTGTTAAGAGAGGGGAAATTGCGGTAAAGCCGAGAATTGAGAGTTGAGAGTTTGTTGTGGGGGTACTAGCTAGCTGCAGTCCCTAGTATGGGGTTGCATGGATCCCAGAGATTGGCTGATTGATAATAGCAAACTTCATCGTTCGCTCAGTCTCGCGCGGGCTGCGGTGTCTTATTGAGCTTTAGGTATCAGACTTGTCCTGAAATGTCATGAATGGTGTTTTACTAGGCAACATACAAGTTAAAAGTATGTATGAACATTTTCATATATAAATATATCGACATTCAGATTGAGGAGGAAGCTCAGACTTTTCTCTTAACCAATCCTCTGAAGAAATCGAAACTATTACTATCACTCTGCAACTGCCACACCCTACCTGTGGGCCGATCCTGCCAGCCTAGTTCCTCTGCGAGCAACAACCCATAGTCCCTTGTGATGCCTTTGATTCTGGCCCGAGCACCGCCTTCTTCCTCGAGGGTCACGATCTGGTGCATGTGCAACCAGTCGCTGTAATACATATCTTCAAAGGTCTTGTCAAAGCCTACACGCAGGAAACGTGCGTAGATCTCTTCAAATACGGTGAGGATACGAGCAAGGAGCTTTTCGAGAGTGATAAACTCCGCGTTCCGACCCTTTAAGAAACGATCGACCAATGCATTCAGCGAGGTGGTTGGCGACGCATTGGTCGTGTTCACGCCGATACCGACAACAGCGATGTACTCTTTGGATGTGTATTGGGAATTGACAAGGATACCACAGATCTTTGTGTAGCGTTTTTCGTCTACACGTTCCGGATCGAGGGCATCTGATGAGAGAAAGAGTGTCAGTTTTGGATAATAAAGAATGTTGGGTATAGATGGAAATAGAGCTCACATATATCATTGGGCCATTTTAGCTTGACGGGCATATTTTCGTAACCCTTGTCATAGCTCTTGATGCCCTTTACTACAGCCATGGCGGCAAGATATTGAATAAACACTATTGGTGCGGACTGCATTTTCTCTGCTGGGTGGCGT
This sequence comes from Paecilomyces niveus, assembly GCA_003116535.1. Lineage (NCBI taxonomy): Eukaryota > Fungi > Ascomycota > Eurotiomycetes > Eurotiales > Thermoascaceae > Paecilomyces > Paecilomyces niveus. Next base: position 211,292 of record QEIL01000022.1, on the reverse strand, counting down.
ATCACAGTGGAGAATATGAGGGCCCCGGCTGGCGAGACCCAGACGTTTGAGCCTCGACCTCTGCCTGCAACTTGGACGGTGGCAGTTGCAGTGAAGCCAGTGGGCAAGCGGTGAAGAAGTTTTGTGTTCCTGCCATCTGTCAGCGATAGCAATCAGAAATTCAGGAAGGAAGATAACCTCACTTTTCTAGTATGGTGTTTGTACTTGTGACAACCTCACCATACAAGATCTGAGAACCAAACTCGGAGAGTTGTTCCGAGGACTTTGACCGGTAGTTTTCAAGATTGCTGAAAAAGGCATAATGGTTGAAATAAGGGGTGGCCTTGGAAGATGGAATCTCATCGTGGACCACGAGATGCTTCACGATCTTGTTGTAATCCACAATGCCTTCAACAGGCTCTGCACACTCCTCTGCAGTCTCTTCTTTCTTATTAGCATCTGGAAGTGCTTCCTCAAGCTTATCCATCTTCCAGACGTTGGGCGCCTGAATGAAAAATGTATCATTCTCATCCTTCAGGTACTCCCGTCCGTCTTCTTGGGTGATAACCTCTCTTAGGGAGGATAAGAGACCAGCAGTGTCTTCGGAACGAAGTGAGGACAAATGAAGTGTCGATAAGGATGGGATTGTTGTCGTCTCTTGAGTAACTTGCAGGCCCAACTTTATAAGGCATGCTTTCAGGAAGTCCGTTCGAGCCTTATCATCTTTCTTCAAAGTATCGACCACTTTGGCATACTTAGGCCCACCCGCTTTCTTATCTAGGTTAACAGCTGCAAACCTGCAAATTGTCAGTTGTCAAATGGCTAACCCAGGTGAGTATACTAACTCCGGATGAGGACCAGTCAATATCGCTGCTCCCTGACCAACTTTGCAGTATACGACTGCTGCTGCTCCCTCTCCCGGATCCACGTTGAGTTCTTCGGTATAGCTAGCCAAGACTTCAACTCCCCTATCAGCATAAAGAGGCGCGTCAACAAAGACCCCACCACCATTGTAATAGGATCTGAAAACATCAGGGATGGTTCCGATACTCAGTGCCGTCTTGGAGACCTTTAATTCTGCCGCACGAGCGCCAAGTTCACTATGGTAGACAAAACCAGGAAAGGCACAACCTCGACAGGTTCCAGGGAAAAAGCCCAGTTCTCTCTCACCAATGACCTCCATGGTCTTGTCGCCGACCTCGAACTCACACCTCTTGGTCCCATAATAGCCACCGGCGCAGAATCCCAGGTAGGCGCCTCCTGTCTGGACGAAGTTGGAAATCCTTCTGTTTCCCTCACCGTCAAGTGTCCTGGAGTACCCCATATCAGCACCACCAGGCATAACAAGCAGCGCACAACTGGAGGTCCATGGCTCCTTAAGAATCATGTCACCAGTGACTGGAATGACAGCATAGTTCGGAGCCAGAAGCCGCCGCAATGTGTAAAGACAATGACGGACAGACTCCACCGTTGATCCATTACCTAAATTATCGTTAGGACTGTTGACCCTGTAGTGAGTTTGGGAAAACAAACCAGAATAGACCAAGACGTTGAGCTTCTTGGAAGCCAAGTTGGGATTGATCGCGGACATTTTTCGTCCCTTCGGGAGCGGGGATAATATCCAAGTTCCGAGCGTTGAGAAAAACCTCAATTCTATCTCTTTCAGACTTGGCACCGAGAAGATAAGGGCGGTTTCACAATGTCTAAGAGCGAAGAATATACTCCGGTCGTCACGTCAAATGATGATGATGAGCCAGACGACTGGTAAGGCTAGGTCACTGAGCAGGCTGGGGAAGCTTGACGCTGATGCTCCGAATATCGCAGGGACAAGCGAATCTTCAGCACCGGTTGCGCAGGTGAGTCATGCCTTATTCTAACAGGTAGACTTCTCCCTCTCACACTGTGTAGCCGAGCAGCTTAAGATGAACGATTGTTACTACGAAAAGAGGGACTGGAGAGCTTGCAAGAAAGAAGTGAGTACTGAGATTTTCTCTGCCCCGACAATATCCCGTGAGGCAGGCCGAACCAAATATCGACTCCGTGACACCGCGGATCTTTACATGTCTGGCTTGCAGCCAACAGGCGGCCTCGAGGATGTTCAATTCTGTCAATCTAGTGATACATAGTGTTCCATACTGCTACTGATGCATATTATTCATACATTGCAGATGGAGGCATTCCGCGAGTGCTGGAAACGCCACGGAAACGACGAGAGGACAGAATCCAAAGACGCCTAACACGACAATGAATCCGATGGATCCTGGAAACAGAACCAATACTAGCCACATGGACCTTGTACTATAATCTCTCTTCTCGCTTTACAATATCCTGTACATTAGACAGCTGATCAAGGCTCAATCTCCTGCACCATCAACCACTTCCTGTATATCACGTGACGTTATATCGCGCAAACTACGACCCCCAGCTCTATCGGAGCTTTAGTGCACAGTCCATCCCAACCTGCCATTAGACTCGAATATGTCGTCTGTCGCTCTTAGCAGATCCATATGGACTGTCGAGACGTTGAATCCTTCTAGAAGCATGTTTCATCGATCTCTTTCCTTGAGTTCTCGATCTCTGACGATCAACACCCGCAATGCTTCGGGTTTGAGGACACTCAGGGCCCCCTATGGCAGCAACTACATTTCCAGTCGTTCAGTAAGCCAATCTACACAATTCAGGCAGGAACCACGATCATCTCCTCCCGCTCCCGCTAAACCTACAACCTTGGCCTCAACCTCCGCAACACCTCCTTCTACCCCTTCTACCTCCGCATCGACCTCGCGCGCCAGCAAAGTCGCCGCTCCCACACCTTCCCGTCCTACGACAGACAATATCCAGAAAACCGGACTCTCAGACAGACCGCTCGAGCTCGAAGTCCAGCCGGAGGAGAAAGTTGACTGGACGCGGTCATTCCACGGTCTGAGCGCGGCTCCGTTTCCCAAGGAAGTTGCGGATATCTTGCTGGCGGAGACTGATCCCGCGGAGGTTGAAATCAAACCGGATGGGATTGTCTACTTGCCGGAGATCAAGTACAGACGGATATTGAACCGCGCCTTTGGACCTGGTGGATGGGGACTCGTACCCAGAAGTGAGAGCATCGTGACGCCCAAGACGGTGACGAGAGAGTATGCCTTGGTTTGTAATGGGCGGTACGTCTTACTCTCCACTTCCAATCTGAAAACAATCTAATACAGAGATCTAATGGTTTTTCTCTTCACCAGTCTCGTTTCCGTCGCTCGCGGCGAACAGGACTATTTCTCCCCAGACGGAATTCCTACTGCCACCGAAGGCTGTCGTTCCAATGCGCTAGTGCGCTGCTGCAAGGATCTCGGTATTGCCAGCGAGTTGTGGGATCCTCGCTGGATCCGAAAATTCAAGGCGAAGTACACTCGAGAGGTCTTTGTCGAGCATGTGGTTAATAAGCGCAAGTCGAAGATCTGGATTCGGAAAGACGATGAAGTTGCTTATCCGTGGAAGGAGTTGAAGTAAGGCATTTGATCCGCTTAGGTACCCTTTTAGGCCAGGCCCATGGGAAACTGTGAGGAGCGTCTCGGTATCATTTCGACTGGAGATTAGGGATCAAACCTCAGTTGTTCGTAATGTCGGTCAAACCTAATCATTACCTGCGTTTTGGCGCACCAGACCCATGAATTTTAGACAGATAGGTTTCAGGATGATACTACTCCAGCTCCTGTCTTTTTGTACTAGTACATCGATACAATATGCTGCCATGGTTAAGATACCATATGTACATATGATACCAATCTCCGTTCTGAATGAAGCCCTCGGACCTTACGGTCCTGATGTTTCTATAGACTGTATTATATCATGACATTGAAAGGGCTAACGTATTTATGAATCATCTATATCGTATTGACGTGCCATGCCAAAGGTTGCTAAGATTTCATCAATGTAAACATCACGTACTGTTACCATGTTCAAAATGTTAAAGACTCTCATATCCCACCACATGTCCACAATAAGAAAAGTCTATAATAATTGCTTTTTCTCTGCCCTATAACCAGCAAGGGACAGTCTTCAAAAAAAAAATAGATATTCACAAGAAACCAAATCTTCGAAGAAGGAAACACGGAATATTAAAACAATATGGTACAAGAAAGGCCTAGAACGATCAGAGTCGGTCGTACACTGCTGCAAAATGATGCGAGCTAACGGCTTCAGACATGCGAATTAGATCGTGGAGGGGAGTTTTGCGTCTGGGACGCCTGACGGGTCGGCTGGTGCTGCTGCTGGGCAGGACGGTTCTGAGGCACTTGCAAAGTAGGTACAGTCCTAGTTTGAGGAATGGCAGACGTAGACCCGTATGGACGACCAGGCTGGGACGAGAAGTGCTGGCTATACGGATTGTTTGTTTCGTACTGATTTTGCTGTTCTTCGGGCTGATCGTAGTAGGTACTGTACTCGTGGTATTCTGCGGGTGCGGACGGCATGGTGTAAATTTCCGAGGCCTCCTGGACGGTGGGAGCAGTACCACCTGCTCCAGAGGGAGAGACCGTAGCGCCTCCCTTTCGTCTTCCGGTCGAGGGCTCGCGAAGCAGACCGACGGTGTCGCTGGTATCGCCGAGATGAGCACCTCCCGTGCTGGCACTTGGGGCGCGATAGAGATCGTCCTCATCTGTACGCGCCTTATCTGTGCTAGGTGCGTGCGAAGTCAAGGCCCCAATAAACGCTGCGTCAGTGTTTAAAGTGGAGGAAACGCGGTACTGGACGTTACCAGCCGAATCACCATGATCAGTGCCAGTTGATTTTGCCTCGATGACTGGTGATTCAATAAGAGAGTACAGCTCCTTCAGCTGACTGGTTGGAACCAGACGCGAATCTTCCTTCTTCTGGGAAGCCTGCTCGCGATATGCTTGAGCCTGCTCATCGGTGACAGTGACGGAATACGATGGGTTTGACGGATCACCCAAAGCAGCACTTCCACCACCAGGCTTGTAGATCGGAATTTTACGAACGGCAAGAACTAGTGCGCACATGAACTTGGAGCGGCGGGCAGCACGGATACTTTCGTTCGACCAGTTAGACTTGTGACGGATTTCGATCCTGAGCTCGAGCTTGTCCATGTTGCCAACTCCAAGAACTTCGATATCAACATCCGGCTGGAAATCACGGCAGTTGCCCTTATCTCGAACAAAAATCTCCATTTCCCTCTTCAATAACTGAATGTCAGCGAAGGAGGTACCGAAGTCGACGGTCAACGTGATGCGCTCGTGCATAGCATTCGAACGTGTGAAATTATCGACCCACAATGTGTTGAGGACACTGTTTGGGCATTGAGTGATCCGATGATCGTTTATACTTCGGAAAACTGTGAACAGAAGAGAGATGCGCTCGACGATGAGATCTTGGCTGTTGACTGTGACACGGTCACCAATGTCGAATGGATGCTTTACGAACAGGAAGATGCAGGAACTAAGGACTTCTTGAGCGGTTATTGAAAAGACGAAGGACAAAGAGAGCAGAGAAGTGGCGCCTGCAGCTATGACAGTACCAAATCCGGAGGTGACAAAAGATACTAGAGCATGTTAGCTACCATAGTGGGAAGACAAGGAATAGAGGGATTACTTACCAAATACTAGGACCATAATGATGAACGCAACTGTCAGAAGGAGGTTATCGAGGACGTGAATTGCTTGGTCGACATCATGCATGCTGTTAGAGAGCGCCTTCCTAGTCCTGCCAAATTCGGTGACGGTGAGAATCATCTCCTCCAGGCTGACATCGCCGTTGCCGTCACGGTCCAGAATGGAGAAACACTCCTCAGCCTCCGTTTCTCTATCAGCACCAAGAACCTCGATGATGTCCTCCAGGTAGAGGGCATCTTTCCCCTCCACGACGAAAGACATCCATATCCGTCGAGCAAGAGCCTCCGACGCTTTCTTCCTCTCTAGAGCCTTGAGTACGATCGAATGCGCCGATGTAACATTGAAGACATGTTGTCCAGTAATCTCTTGTGCAACATTTCCGAAAGCCGCAGTCACTTTGTCGCCAATACGTCCCGCGGTCTGTCCAACATTTCGAATCAGACGAAGGGGCGCCGCAGAGCTGCGGTTGAAGTGCTTGCTTTTCGTGGTCATGCCAAGGATCGAGTCATTAATGATGACATCCTCGTCGTTAAATTCGTCGCAGAATTCCGGAAAGAGCCCACGAGAAGCCTTATACAGCTGTCCCAGGAGATAAATGTTATGCTTCGACTCCTTGATCCTAAGGTCAAACTGTTTGCGATGATAGCTGACGGAGATGAGCTGAACAATGGTCTTCTCTGCCAGAAAGATCAAACTGCAGATGAGAAAACCAAACAAGATGTTCTTAATCGTCTTCTCCCAGTCCTTAGACGAAGTATCGTTGGCCCTTTTTTGATCAGGATTCAGAGTCATAATCTGTGCTTGGTTAACTAGGTAGACTATGGGATGCGACGAGCGTAACATATAACATACCGGAAGGAAGGTCACCAATGAGAAGATGCACCAACCCACAATTGACAATGGAATCTCCAAAGACCGCAAGACAAGCGCATACTTGCGTGTTCCTGAACTGACAATACCACAAAGATATTGAAAGATGTATGGTAGGGTATGCACGATCAGTTTTGATGTCCACAAGCTCAGCCAGACGACCTCGATCCAAGTGAAAAACCAGACAATCTTGACGCCTCCAATAGTCGCATCCTGCCCTACTTCAGTGGCCCCAATTATAATGGGGACCGCGATCAGCAAGGCGAGGGGTGACACATAGATTAAATATCTCGTAACAACTGAGAAATTAAGGATGGCCGTATAGATTCTTCCTAGACGATTGAGAGTTCCATCTTGCGGATCTTCTAAGCTCTTCCCCGTCTCGGTCAACTTCCTGCGACGTCCCGGACCCTGATGGAAAAGACCTGCTTTCTCATTGTTGTCATTGGGATTCGGGGTGGGGAAGTCGGAGGGTGCTTGATAGTTCAACGGAGAGGTACCACTGTTTCCTTGTCGTACCCCCGTCTGCCCTTGACTGGGAATATTGGTGAGAGGAATATCAATTGTAGCGTCATTGGGGTTCGTCATCCCTTCCAGAGGCGTATCCGGAATTGGTTGAAACTTATGCGAAGACAATCGCTTTGATATCCCCGGGCGCCCAGACATGGACCCTGACAGCGTACAGTCAGCCAGGGATTGTCGAAATATATAGTACAGTATGCCTATAGCTGTGGAGGCAAGTGGAGGTATTTCCAGCTATAGAGAGAGATCGTCCACCAGTGCAGGCGACGGGCTTAGGCCGGTTTGGCTGGTGCGTCAAGCACGCGTGGGGAATCAGAACGAAAGTCCACTTGAACTTACTTACCCAATGTTGCTAAAGAAAGAACGGATTGTGCGTCACAGCACGAAGAATGGTGAACGACAGAATTTCTATATACTGCCGGAGGAGAAAAGAAAAGAACGTGTGATGCAAAGAACAAGAAACTCCAGCCCCGAAAAAATAACCCCAGAGATGACGCTCCGAATTGTGTAAAATTGAGGGGGCGTTACATCCGCTCTAGGGCTACGCCGTCTGGGGCCCGCAAACACCAAGCAAGCTTCTTCTAGTTATGTTTCAACCTGTTTTGGTTCAACGCCACCTCCTCCTGGCAGCGAATCATCACGACCAACACGTCCCAAGGCCTCAATGGCTTTGTGACCGTCAAATTCTCTAAAGATCCGTTCCGGTCGCAAGATTACTGGCACGTGCACGGAAGCACGAATCTTTCAATGCTTCAGAAAGTTTTGCGGGGTGGGTTGTGTATTAGCATTATTGCGAGCGAAGTATCTCGTGTTGCGTCGTTCTGCAACTATACTCTACTCTTACGCTGAATCTCTAATTATGGCAAAAGAAGCTGACAGGCACTGTAGAACGCCTCCGACGCCTATGTTACTGGATGAAGGACCGCACTGATTCTCCACATTGGTTGGTTGAGTAATTGGGCAGTTGCACGTGTGGCATAGCGAGTTGTCATCAACTGGTGCGCAGGGAGATCGATCGATCGTGCGATCTGGGCAAAGACCAGATCGTTCCGGTTTCCTCGGCATTCACTGTTCGTGGGACGTACAAGCCTGAACAGACAGGTGTCTACTCGACGAGAACAGACATGTAGGCCCATGTCTGCTGCCCGAATTATGTCAATCATGCCCTTACAATGCACATTCTCGTTGATGTCAACTCATACTAAAATGCGAATTTGTCAATAATAATGAACGACAGGTTATGTCTATGCGAGTTCCCTGCTGTCTATTTGCGCCTCCCGCCTTGGCAGGCACGTCGCTTCTCTGACCCCTTTTTTTCATATACACCACTTGCTTCAGTACTCTTGAGCAATGCACGGAGCGGACCTCAGCTAGGAAAGACATTCAGGGAGCGGTTGGTGATGTTTATCGGTCGCGCACACGCGGAATCAGCTATGTGGCGAGAACGTCCTGACGGTGTCACCGGTCCACAATTTAAGCTCTTGTCTGGAGAAAGAGAATCTCCTCAGCCTCGGAGAATAACAATGAGCGGCGCCAAATATAGAGTAATCTCCTTTAGCCGACCCCACTGGGCGGCGAATCACCAGTTTGCAGGCGACAGGATCTTCACCGCGTACTCAACTGGTCAGGAGATGTTCATATTGTGCCATTTAGTAACGTTATATTCGGACGGAGAATTGGCTGTTCCTGTGGTCATATTCCTGCGGATTGTAAGCGGCTATTGAACGCTAAGTATCCAAATCAGTTTCCCTTGTGGGCAAAGCATCCCAGCTGGGCCCCCATCATCTAGGGTTCCGTGGTACGTCCTCCGGCGAGTGCATACCTGTACGGATCCTGAAACATCCTCCACCGCAGATAGACGACAGGAAAATCAGGAAGGGTCCCTTTCCCTGATTTTGAGCGGTAATATTCTCCGCGTGGCACATTGAAAGCATCGAGCTTTCATAGAGGTTCATTGATTTCTATTGCGTCTCGTGCGGGGTGCTCTCAACCTTCGGACTTAAACATAACTGAGCTACTCAGCCAAAGTCCAACTGCTGATGAGATGGATGTCGACAAGAGATTAGACTGGTATCAAGAAGCTACGACTAAGTCTCAATTCAGCCATCCATAGTCCTGGCTAGTACGATGTCGAAGAGTTATTCGATAACTATATGAACCATACATGCCATCCTATTTTTTTTTGGTTAATCCTTGCGGATGTTCGTTTTCAATTCTTTCCCCCGCTGACGAACAATTTCCCAGAATTAGGATCATTGAACGAGCTTCCTCTTGCCCATCGTAGAGCTCAATGTGGAGGAACTCATCATGTCCTGATGTCACCGCCCACGTAAATATTAGCTACAATTTTCAACAAACTTGGAACAGGAGAGTCTACCTTACCCACCGAATGACGTTTGAAGTCTCTTGAGTCAATCACATCTCATACCTAAAATACATGAACAAGGAATAACACTGGGTGAAATCAACTAAACACATACATCGTCCACAACATTTTTGAGAGAAAAAGTAGCTGTGGATGGCCCGAAATGACGTGGTGCATCGAACCCGAGTCTCTTTGATTCTATATATTCATCCAATGGAATAGTATTACAATCAAATAATTTTCGCTTCATTACTCACTCACTAGCCCCAGGGAGATCTCGGAAGCGTAGAGTGGCAAGCAGTAAGCACTTGCATTTCGAGACTCGACTGTTACTGAAATTGTTATCTCAAAACTTTCCCTTTTCCGAACATCTTCAACATATATATTCTGGTAGTCCCAGGATTACACGCAACTTACATTCGCAGAGTTGGGTGTAATTCCTGGAAGAAGGTCGATATGAACTGTTCATTGCGGTAGCTAGGAAGTATATCAAGCATGTAAGGTGATAGGCATAGATAAGTATTGTTATGGAGATTAACAGAAGCCTAATATATTAATCTCTCTGAGAAGACTGTAGGCTTATAAATAAGTATAAATAACCCCTAGATAGGCCCAGCGAGCAGCAATTATTCTTGACTTAGTTTTTCAAAGCTACTGGTCCTGTGTCAGGATTGACTTGGGTGAATAATAATCTTCTGGTTAATCAAGTTCAAGTTATCTTCAGATACTCTTGTCTCTAGGCATTGTTAGATGGTGTGTTACTGCGTAACTACATTTAGTCGAAGGAGAATATTTGCTCTAGATACCAGTATACAAGATCACAATCTAGGCGCCTATCTAAAGTTAAGTGAAATAATTCCTCGTTCTCGCAGATGAGTCACGGAAGGGGGGCAATAGATATGAAAACATGCTCTTTTTCGATAAGGGGCCCGCCATGGGGGACCATTATTTTCTTCACTGGCTGGCAAATGCATGCGCGCCTCTGAACCACTCAGTGCAGTTTTTCCAGCAGCTGTCTTCGAACTTGTTCCGTTACGACCATTCAATATCAACGATTGAGTTTAGTCCATCCACACTATTGCAGCCACGGTTTAACTCTCGGAAATTTTGGTCTGTACCGGGATTCCATGCGTGACATTCTGCTTGGGAAATCATACTTTGGATTTGATCGTAGCGCGTTTTTGCCTCATTCAAATAATGGGTGCCTATCTTGTGCGTCAGGGCTGATCTACTATAAATGCCCCGATATAGACTTACTCTCGATCGAAGAACACGTTTTCTCAACTTCATCGTTCCATGTGAGAAATGATGTGCTGATCTCCTCCCCGATATGTACTTGCCTCAGCAACGAGAACGGCAAAGTTAGGTTTGCGCTTGGATATTAAGGCTTTCTTGAGTGGTTCAACAACAGTCTGACTGGATTTTTTTTTCTTTTTTTTTTTTCCGATAGGGAGAAGTGATCGTCTCAAAGAGCTGGAGTATTTTGGTCAATCTTTCCGTTCTTTCCTAGAAATGAGGCGATTAACGGTAATTCTCTTACTTGAACTGCGTGAGAAGTTTTTACTCCCAACTAGAGACGACTTCAACACGTTTACTAGGAGGTCAAGGTAACAACGCAGGTCCTGTCGGAGCACCTCGATGAGTGTCATTGAGAAGAAATGATCGAAGCTATGCACGATCGAGGATAAAATGCTATCGAATTGTTTATGTTCACCAGTAGGTGTAATTGTCAAGCTCCATCTAAAGGTATGCAGATTTTGACGAACGATTTCGAAGGCGATCAGACGGGCTTTTTTAATAGAATTCACTAGTGCCTCATGGCAGTTGGTCAAGGTGAAGGCTGGGTTGGTGTTGAAATTCCAATTCCTTGGTAGCTAGGAAGACAGAAATAGGGATCAGTATTTCCTGCACTGTCAATGAAGTGGCCACTTGCTGGTATGACCGCATAGTCGTCAATGTAACCATGCGCCATGGTGCAAGACGCTGTCGTCAAGGAATAGACCAGGCTGCGGGAAATTTCTGTCAGAGCAACAAGGATTTATGGAGACAACTTCGACAGGCAGATAGGTTTCAGGTTATCTCCCCCGCACGCAACTCCGCAGCCTTAGTATATACTAGTGTTGGGACTATGCTCTAAGTCAGCCTCTTCTCAGCCCGACTAAACCCAACATAAGGCTTTCCTACCTTGTCTGATCATTACATAGTACGATATATCCAAATGTATGAGTTCTGAACCCATTAAAGAGTTCAGCCTCTTGAATATCCACAAAATGTCAGTACACACTCCCCAATCAACATGGTTCCCTCCTCCGGCAGCGGAGGGGCAAAAGCTAGGAGTGATCGAAGATGACATGGGTTACGATGAACGTTTATTCCATTATACTTATGCCACACGATATGACGATGTTCACTTTTGAGAATACCGCATACTTCACAGACTCAACATTTTTCATCTGCAAAATAAACTAGCTAAGTTGAAGGGGGCTTGTTGGACGAATCACAAAGTCTCGGATGAGACATTGACGAAGTTGAAAACAACGTTTCACGAATATAGTAAGCTTCTTCTTTTTAAAGTTTATTTTATCTATTTTTTGTAATTTTTTGAGTGACTCTACTTCAATGATTGGTTGCCTTTCGACTCCTTTCAGTTCACATGGTATCTATAAAGTTCAATTCTATATACTATCTTGGTACCTGACAACCCTATCCTCATATCCACGTTTCCAAGAACAGTAATATCACAAGCTTAACAGTATTCTCAACTAGCAACTGCCATCAAAGACTATGAATACCTCCGATCCTTACGAACTATCGAAAAATTTCCAGCCTCCAGCCGGAGACGCGACCTAACGCACGCATTTCCCGAAATCGCCGAGCTCCCTGGCGACCCCTTCGACTCTTGCTACTGCGGCCTCCTATCCGCACCTGAGATCCCACCTGATCCGATCCGGAATTAACTTAAAATCATGCTCCCCAGACGTCTCACTTACACGAAAGCTGAGATGGATGTCCGGATCGATGAGTATCTCGCGGGGCTACCGCCACAAACCATCTCCCCGTTTGTTGACAAGCTGGCTCGCTTCGTTGTAGCATTCGCAGGTGGCGCATGCTTGGTCTTTCCGATGTTGATTATGTCTCTTCCTTCTATAGACTGGATAAAGAGTCTAATCACTGTTTCGGTTGCGGTTATGTTTTTCGTGTTGATGATGTCTATGGGGATTCAAGCGAGTAATACAGAAACAGTCGTGGCGACAGCAACGTATGCTGCTGTTCTGGTGGTTTTTGTCGGGACAAGTTCATGAGATTGAATTGCGATTGGAACCAGGGCGTACTTTACTATGGAAGGGGGGCGTTGTCGGTGTACGGTTATCAATTTCAGGATGTGAGAGGTTCAAAATTTCCATTTCGAATAGATACCAATCTTAAATACCTAGACCTCGAGTTTTTCTTCAAGAAATTCAATAACTTGACAAGATGGGATTGGGAGCTTTAGACGAAGGAAATCTCTACGGGACCCTTAGACCTAGCCCTAAGGGACCGGGGCTAGGTATAACTTCATATTTTCCTATTGGGGAAGAAACCTTTATTTGGCCGATACGGCTTACATTGCATGTGAGCTGCCAAGCGTCCTTCCTCCCCTTGATTCATAGGACTTGGCTTTTTTTTGTCTAATCACGGGATCTCCCCAAGACTCTAGTCTCTAAGTAGACAAGCAAGCCGTATAGTTAACTATTATTGCTATGTTCCGTATGACTTGACCGGATCTCCGATAATTTTCAATTGCTATGTTCCCCTAGCGATGATGCCTCTTTAAATGACATTGAATGGTGGCCGTGTCGATGAATGGACCACAGTCGAAAATATCCGTCTAACCTTACACATGGTGCGGAGAAAATAGATACAATGTATGGAAGATATGGGCATCCAACATATGTATTGCCTTCGTATTCGCAACCCCATAAAGCGAAAACCGATTGCTTTAGATGAAGCAGTCGCCTCCTGCTCATCAGAAAAGATATGCACTCCGTAACTCCGTAGCCAAATACTGGCTTTGCAAAAACCTCACGTGTCGACGTGAAGATAGGATGATAAACCCATTCATACATGGCGATATTCTCAGCCAAGAATCGTTATAAACCCAAGCCCGTCTTGATGAATTGGAACAATGACCCAGAGCCACAAACGCCTTAAAAGCACCTCGCCTGGAGGTAAACAAAGGAAGAGACAACTACGACCCAGGTCAAGATTCTGACTCTGGTCCAGGGGATTGCACATCATGTTGCCTCGTTCTTATCCTGAACCGGTCACGGAGTCGAGAGGTGAGCCGACTTCGGTTTTGGGTCTCCTCCGTAGTCTCCCCAGCATTTGGATCATCCCGATTGGCCTGTCGGTACCGTCGTAATGTAGCGATACGCTCCTCCACAGATGCCTCTCGCATTCGTCGCACGTTCAACGTGCTGTGAAGGTATGTAGACAAGCGATTCTGTCGCGTGTTCGTTGCTTGATCAGCGTCCGGATGCCCTAGAGGCGGCACATTATCTTCTTGCTCTGCCTCCTCGCCTACTTCCTCAGGCTGTGTTGGGTTGAGGTCGATACGACTGAGGCTGGTTAGTAATCGTGCATAAGGTACAACGACAAGGGCAACACTTACCAGAGCGGACAGGTTCCGGACACATTGACCAGCCACGGGTCAACACACTCCGGGTGGAACTGATGGTTACAAGGCAGGACTCTCAGATCTTGTCCCTTGACGAAATCATCTGTACAGATCGGGCAGACATAGTTTCCAGATTCTTGGACATGCTGTTCCGGAGTGGACGATCCGGCCGCTTCAGCAGCGGCTTGTGGCACTTTCTCCACCTCTGTCGCCTGCGTTTTATCCTGGGCAGTTCCCGTCATCTCAATAGCTCCATGCCCTGAAATAGATCTCCTTTCCTCGGGAGCAGCTTCACGACCCTCTTCATCGCTCCCGGCTACCATCTCGACATCTGCTTTGGCGGAATCGGTTTTCTGATCGTAAGGGTCCTCAAACTTGACGATGGGTATCGTCTCCAACATGGCCCGTGCCAGACCTCGTGCTCTGCTTTGTCGCGGGCGACCTGCGGTGGTTCGGGGCCCATATCGTTCGGGATGTCGGTGGGCACGGACGGCGCCGGTGACGATGATTCCGAGGAAGAGTGCGGTAATGACGCCAGTGATGCTATATAGAATAATCATTGCTACAGTCGTGGTTGGTGATGGCCCATCTACATTTCCCGAGGAGGACGAACCATTATTTGGGCTTCCACCATCAGCTGAGCCCGAGCCCGACCCGCTGCCCTGCGTGCCTGAACTGATCGTCGACATGTCTGGTCCTATGCTGGTCGAGCCACTGCTATTTCCTGAATTGATCTGATTATTGATCCGTAGGCTCTTGTCCGGGAGCAGGACCGTGAAGATGTTCCGATAGTTGGGCAGGGAGGCATCCGCCGTAAAATTGCAGTGGTTCGACTGAGAACTATACAGGAGGATGGCAGCCGCCTGGTGAGATGCGATCACATTCGCGATGGTCGCGCCGGCGCCTATATTTCCTGGGTAAGCGGAGGCGTCACAACTGATATAGGCGATGTCGCTGCTCTTCAGGTCTGCGGAATTGGATGCATCGACGTTCAATAGATCTCCTGTGACGCTGAATTGCTGGATGGCCCCACCTCTCGTCAGCCGCCGAAGATAACATCATCTCTGCCTCCACCATGGTTTGGAGTTTGTAGAGTATATGGCTCTCATGAATCACTCACCGTGAAATCGCTCTGATCGAGAGTGACGAGCGACTGGGTCAAAGGCGCTAAGTGAACCACTGACGGCAGCTCAACCTGCGTGCTATGCAGGTCAAATCTGAGAATCCCCGTCCAGACGAGATCCTGCGAATTATTCGACGGAAGGACCGTGGCCTCAGAGAGACTCTGAGCTTGAGCAATGGAGAAGGCTGAAAAGAGGAATAGTAAGAGTAGACATATCGAGGACGGAGGACTGAAACGGTTCGTCCGGCCGCCCATGATGCTTATGAACATGCGAAATCTGCCCTTCAGCTGACGATTAACTTACGGTGCCCGGCGGGCGGGATGACGGCGAACCGTTCTCTTGGACAGGCGGCGGTGGCTCTGTCCGGATGGAGGTCGAGGCCGAGCCAGCGCAACCGAAGTTTGTAGACGTCAATGCGGAGAGCGGTTCGTCTGGGGAGGCACTGCTATTGAATGATCATTATTCGCAATTTGTCATGCGCTTTTGACATGGACTGCGGTGAATGCCCGCTCTTCAGTGGAACGCTGGGATCGCCCGGAGGAACTAACGCACTCCCTTGTCCCCTGGCGTCTCAACTGACTCTCGAAAACTCGAATCGCCAGGGTCGAAGGGCAAGCGCGGAGCAGAAATGTGGAGGAGGTTTATGTCAGGCTCAGTCAATGACGATAGAGGATCTCCCGCACATCCGGGCAATCTGGCACAAGTCTTGTCGGACGAGGCGATGCTCGTGTCACCATGAAACCCGATCCATCGGGATTTTTCTGATGGAACGGAGATTTTCTGGGAGGAATAATTCTGACCAGAAAAAAAAAGAAATGGGGTATTGTGGTCGGGAGCTCACCCACAGAACTTTGGTCTCAAGTCACCGTGACGGACTAGATTGCGATATCTCCGCGGTCGTTCATGAGGGAAACGAGATAGGCAGAGTACCCGTTCCTCATTTGGGATAAAGTACGAAACCATCCGGTGGAGCCGGATCGAGAATCAAGGCGATCAGTGGCCGGTGCGGTCCCTTACGAGTTACTGGAAATGGTCTGGTTCAGAGGCTTGAGGGGACTAGGATAAGATAAGCATCGATTGAGGAAAAGAAAAAAAAACCAGGAAAAAAAAATCACTAAGAACTCTAATATGAGTACTTGTCAAGGAGAGGACTAATTACTAGTCTATTCAAGGCACAGAAACTTAATGCAACCAAGGGTCCTGGACGAAATGCACCCAAGGCGATCATTGGGGTCCCGGCGATATTGAACGAAGAGTGAATCCATTCAACTTGAGTTATTCACCGCGCTCGCGATCATACTTGGAGAATGGCTTCCTCACTCAATTTTAACTCATTAGTTCTGGCAGATCGGGATCTGGTGAACTAAAGTACAGAATTCTCAGATAACTAATCAACAATCACCCTCGGTCGACCACCGATCGACTTGTCCTCCCACTTCCGGCTCTCGTTCTCCCACCAACCTGCCGCCTCCGTCTGTCGATCATCGGCGCTATTGCGGAGGGCTAAGTTACACTTGGCTGCTGCTTAGGGTCGATCATCTCGCCATGACCCTTCTTTTTTAATTTTCCATCCCACAGTCACCATCCAGATACGGTAATGGTCCATGAGCCCGTCGAGCGGATCGGAAATGTCGTGAGATACTGTCAGTCTCCCGACGAGAAACCGTGGGAAACGAGGCGCAATACCACCGAACCACGGATACGTGTATCCACATTTCCTGTCTCCGGACTAATATATTGGTAATATCGTGGTGTGATAAGGAACATCTGACATTAAGACGGTTGATTAACCTCCCTGCCATATTAATGGGAGTCAATCATTGTGTTCCGATAGAGCATGATAGGTGTCAATCGTAAGCACCAGCCTCCTCCAAGACGCGCCCAAGCGCTAGATTGATCAGTTGCTTCCATCCGTCGCACACTTTTGGCGCCGCTGATCTATTTACTTAGTTTTCTAAGCACGCCTTACAGATCGTCAGGATTGAGTCAACCCTTTTCGGATGATCTACCCTTACGCATTCAAATTGATGGATGATCTCGACTGCAGACAGATCAATGTAGTACCGGTGCCCAGAGTAATTCCAGCACCCATGACAGCACGGCCGCCACCAGGCCAGGCCGACTTCAATTTCGCACAATGGTAAGCAGTAGAAAATCTACTAGATGTGACTCGAGAACTAGTCCCCGTGATCGGACGTGCTGGCGTTAGGTCACTACAGAGATCATCGTCCGCCGAGTACATCTTCACGGCTGTCGAGGCGGGCCCTGCGGGATATCGGCCATCAAAAAGATCATCTCCGCAATTTAGTGCAAGGGCATTACCCCAATGGTGCCATAGGCATAAAAATCGATCGCGACGCTTTTCTTGGTTCTTGAAAATTTAAAAAATCGAGGGTCTAGGGATGACTAGGATAGCACAGCCAGGTATGATTGAGGCATACCGCTACGAATAGCTTCCTTCCTTCAAATGGCATATCTTCTACTCTGTACCAGTCTCCCGACCGAGGCGGTAACTCCCATCGAGTGCCAGTTCAACAGTCCACAAAATTTAAATCAATTCAACATTACCTTATCAACACCAAGATCTATCCGTGATGCTTAGCATAGGGGATAGTGTTCCCGAGTTACCCTAACAGGGCATTCCTCGTGGTGCTATGGTGGGCGTTATCGGGAGCCGCAGGATCCGGGGGGAGAGACCATGATCACCCGCCATGCGCTTATTGTAGGAAGCCGTCTCCTGTGCTCGCTCACCTTTCGCTTTGTTTCCATCATAAGAGATGGCCAGCGCGCACGTCCTGGGCACCTTTTAACTTCGGAGCTAGGACGCTGAAAGGCCATACGTGACGGATACTATCGAGGCCATCTGGCCGCTATTTCTGCTAGGTCTGCCTACAATACTGACAGCAACCACATGCCCCGCACGGGTGGGAGTAGGAATGCTCTGCAGATGATGGAAGTTCGATATTTTGACTATCTACTTAGAGAGGCTGCGGCATCCACATCACCTATAGGATCTCAGGTACGATGTCGCAGAGGATTTTGCGTTAGTCCCCTGGTCTGCTGGAAGTTGGTCTCGATTTGGTCACTTGGAAGAGTCGTTTTTTTTTTCCAGACCTTTTATACTTTCTTCTCATCTCTTCTGTCGAGCCCGGTGTCTTGTCGTGGTCCCGTCAAGATAAGTGGTGGAATGATTCTCTGCCTTGCTGAACTCACTCTCAGCTAGCATCTTCGACGGATCTATTCTAGGCTATATGTTGGCCAGTATTCGCACTTTTCGTGGTTCCGTCTAAACAATGGTGTCTGCACGTATTGTCTTTGCTCTCCTGTGATGCAACCTGTTCCAGCCGTCCAATACGATACTCTGACCAGAGAAGGTGGATCTCGACGTCGTCGTAGATTGGCCATGGGCACCAGACAAAGGAAAGAGTGGTTGGTGAGTACGAAGATAAACTTCAACTTTATTTTCTCTGGGTTATCCTATTTTACTACGTATTTAGGCTATAAATATAATCTCTATCTTCCTGGAGGTCAAACCATCTGCATTGCGAGGCGGAGAACCCCCATTGAGAAGAACACGAACCACTTGAAGCCCAGTCTTCATTTTGATTCAGATGGTGTTTCTCTATTTTTGGCAGATGGCAACTATTGCATCCAGAACGATGGAAATCTGTCGATGAACCCGTTGCGAAAATTAGAACATGTACCTCAATCTACGTGAAATGCACTGCTCCGTTCACCCAAGAGGAAGCCCCCAACCTGCAGAGCGATTTTTAAATGGTGGCTTGCGTCCATAACTGGACAAGATCTCGCCACTGAGACAGGGGAAAACCCTGTTGGGACGTTGAATCGTGTTGCCTACCAGTAAGAACGCGTCTTTCATTTCCTATATTGATTTGCTGCAGTGCGGGAAATTTCGAGCAGAGGACCGTAACGACAGTCGGACCAGCGGTCATCAGTGACCACAGAAGGGCCCGTATTTATCCGCCAGGTTGGAGACTATCAAAGAGATATCCATTAAAGTGTATATAGAAGGCCCACACGCTATTGCGGGCCGTCCGCCGTAGCACCGATGGAGAGTCCCGACAGCATGATCGCGGATGATAGCGGTAACTTTGTTACTTTATTATTTCCAGCTGAGCAACGTCAAAGGTCAATAAGGGACGATTTGAGAATCCGGAAGCCGACGGGCTGAGCTTGCGTGGGAAGGCATCCAGACTCCTCCCGCGCCGTCGCAAACAAGAGTCAATTTGGCGCGTCTCATTGGCCTGGCCGAGAAAGAGGCGCTACATTCCCTGTAGATATTCGTCTTGGGCGAGGTCGAGGCTCTCATCGACCCAAATACACTGACAGTCCGAGGGGGTCGTGATCACTTACACATGTTTCGGTCTTCCAGACCGCACTCAGTTGATGACCAGCCCGGATGGAAGGTCGCTGCCTCGTGGCTGCGCCCAACAAGCTTTCGAACGGTGAACGTCCTGTGGTCAAACTCCTTTTATTGAAATGATACTACCATTGGTAATCCGTCGCTCTGAGGAGAGTAGTATACTCCAGTCTCGCTTCAGACGTGTGTCGAGAAAGCAGAAGAGTCGCAGCGCGCTTGGGAGATGGCCCATCTGATCCACATCGACCAAAACCCCAGAGCCGCTGAAGCGCCGCTCCACCTAATCAGAAATGACGTTGGTTCCATACCAAAACATGCAGAAAGCTGTGAGCGAAAACAGCTCTCTAGGTATATTCTACATTCCGCCCTGATACTAGGAAATGGTGAATTTGTACTCGTGATGTCTGCAGGAAAGCTGAGGGCGTCAGTGCGAGGCTTCTCAACAGACGTTCCCTGCCTGCCTCTATTATCACATCGTCTCCTGTTTGTCAGTGCTAATATGTTTCATCCTCAGCGATTCTCTGATGAGACTCGAGAATGAATACAATGAACTCGCGAAAACCTGGAAGGCGTTTCACAACAATCTGTACCCTGACGATCATAGGGGTCTAGAACAAGATGTTCAGACGGTTGACGATGTCCTACGAGTGGTGCGCGAGGCAGAAGAGGTGTGGATATCAAGTGCGCATCGGCGTCACTTGAGATGGTCTATGATGCTGCTTCATTCATTCACTACGATTCTGAGCTCTCATTCTACTCTGTTATCTGCATTTCCCAAAGCGGAGAAGTATCGTTCTCTCCTTTACGGCGTCCTTCAATCGATCATTAAGGTAAGATAGATGCTTTACTATGGATGAATGTGATTGAATAGCTCAAGCTAAACCTGTCGCGACCGTGTCATGCAGGCTTCAACAAAGTATTATAAAGTCGCCGAAAGCCTCTCCCAAGCTCTCATCGAGATCAATGAGGCGGTCTTTTCCGCTCAAGGGGCCGGGATTGACCCGTCCTTCAAGGTGCTCTGTTCCATCGCCACTCTCTATTCTCAGATATTCCTCTTCTTTGGGGAATTTATGTATTGGTACACCAAGAAGGCCAAATGCCGTCTACTGGAGAGCCACTGTCAAGATTTTTATTCTGATCTCCGGTATCTAATCCATGTGACAAGAGAGACCTGCAGGGCGATCAGTACCAGTCAGAAGGACACCTCTCACCTCCCCATGGCGATAGAGATAAAGGGTGGAACATCCCTCTCACGGGCAACGCTTTTTCTGATGGAACAAGCACGTCTAAGTCAAGCCGGATTGAGGGGAACGGACCGTCATGTCGCTTCACAGAATACAATCATTCGACAACTCATGTGGGAGATCCAAAAAGATACTAGCGAGCGAAGGAGGATGACGGAAGAAAAGGACATGCTCCTTTCTCGGCTAGTCCAGTTGCTAGAACAAAAAGTCCATGGGTTCGAGAAGCGTGGCAAGAACGATGTGGCCGTGACAGCGGTAGCGTTTGACGATATCGGTATGGAGATCATCCCTCTTACACGTCTCACTGGATCTAGGCTAAATAGAAAAACTCAAGTCACTCCCCGCATCGAGTCTCCTAAGTGTCCTAAACGCAAGGTATCAAAAGTCGAATTGGAACTGTCCTCCAAGGACCTTCAGGACTTCTTCGATAATGATGATCAACTACTGACCCCCGAACTTCCCGTGGAGATATACGCTGACTCCGGTGTAATCGTGTCGTTGCGGGAGTGGACTCTCAGCTTGCGATCGCAGGTCCTCGCGATTGCATGTCCATCCATGACATCCTTTTCATGCCCCGCTACCATTCTTTCTGCCTACTACACTTGGTCGGCAAAACGGGCAGGGTTGCCTGTGATATCACATTTCTGCTCACTTCCACCGCAGACCTCGGATGGAAGCACCTCAGCAGCTCGTGGGTTGGTGGCTTTGGTATACAGCTTAATCCGGCAATTGATCGAGCTTGCACCGCCTGTTCTGGATTGCGAACTTTCCTGTGATCTAAGTGCGGAACGTTTCCATAAGCTAGACGGCACCCTGAACACATGGAGAGAGGCAATATCGATATTTGATGCGCTATTGAATTTTGTACCCCCGGTCCTGCTCTGCGTCATTGGCGGCTTAGATGTACTTGGTGACCCATCGACCGAAGCCTGTCTTCAATCACTTGTGCGGGTCCTAGTCGCACGTACAAACGGCCCGGGTTCTACATCAAATGATGGATGCACCGGACGCAAACCCGTTCTGCTGAAAGCCCTCTTCACTATGTCCGGAAAACCGACAATGCTCTCGGAGATTGCTACAGACCAGGTCATTGTCACAGACTCCTTGCGGATTGGACGCGCTGCAGAGCATCCTATATTCTTGGAGCCCGATACTGTGATGGGCAATTGTCAATGATGGGTCGAATGGCCGCTAGTACTCTTAACGATCATCTTATCTTCAGTTACAAGGCCACAAAAAGGCTGCTCTCTCTTCCAATCTTCATATGAATTCTTTATGGGGTAAGGAAAACGGATATTGGCGTTTTGGGCATCTTTCATGGTGTTCGGGCTCCTTTCTTTTTATTGCCTGCCATTATATCCTTGCAACTTGAATGATGGCCAATGGGCCATGATATGTGATAATTTTTGTTCACAATCTGAACCTACACTAATTGATAGAGACTCACTGGTACTTGTGATATTGGCTACAGACCTTTAGCGGAAGAGTCTCTCCTCCGGGCACGGCGGGTTCGAGCTATCCTCGTGATCGAATCCTGGTGGTCTAGCAGAGGAGTTGACCTCCTCTCGCTCCACTACTGGCACAAGTCGTCTCTAAACAACCTCCATGTCATCTCGGTTCGCCTCTTGTTTCAACCAATGATAAATCTCATCGTGGTCATCTTCATCTCGGAAACCATTTTCCGAGAATATCACGTTAACCCCCCTCTGCGCACAAATTTCATTGTACAATTACCTAGCCGGGGAATTGGATGTTGGAGTGTCCCAGCTGCACCAGGGAGATGGATGAGGGAGAGTAGGCCTTTTCCTTCACCTTGAGATAGCATATAGAAGTAAGTAGTAAAATCCATTCTCCAAGGGCCTGCTGAGATTTGGCATATTATCATTATTATCCTAACTAGAGGATGAGTAGAGCAATGGTGCTATTTTCATGTTTCACCGGCCTGCTGAGGACTTAGTTCATATCTTCCCCACACTTTTCCGCGAGACGTAGCAACCCTCACTTCTCCGCACTCGGGAATTGTCAACACATCACCTGGGCATTCGTAACTGAATCGAATTTCCGAGGGAGCAGGTCCGTTCTATGGTCATCGACTCGATTCTGTGCAGCTAGGTATGGTATAAGATTGCCTTCAGTGCCCGGCTCTTGTTGATTCCTGTTGTCATCAATATCCCAACCTGTGGTCTTTCTGTCTTTGAAAGAACGAAGACGAAATACATGCGCCATTGCGAATTTCATGAATACGGGAATTGATCAAACAAACAAATTGCTTCATTCGATTAAAGTCTGCATCAATCACTTGGTTTCTTTATCAGCCTTATCATCCTGAATCCAACTGGCACAATTCAAACATGTCAACCATGAACGGCCATCACCACTCTGCCACAGATCTGAGTGTACGCCTCTTCTCTGAGAATTCTATATCTCTCGCAGAATTCGAGGCCCTTTGCTCTCAGACTACGCGTCCAGAGACCTACCCGCTCGCCGCCAGCATTCAGAAGAACGTCCCCATCTATGAGCTGTCAACCCCCGCTCCAGATCCCGCAACCGCAGCACGTCTCCAGGATGAATGGTACCACATCCTGCACTCGGGTCCGGGAGTCTTCGTCTTGAAGGGCATGTACGCTCCCTCCCAATATGGGCCCATCCTCTCCGCAACGAACGACGCTTTCCAGCATATCATCAAGCGCGAGCGAGAAGCTGCCACTGCCCAAAAGGGTGACCACTTTGCCGCGGGGGGCCGCAACGACCGCATTTGGAACTCCTTTAGCAAGCACGCATTGGAAGACCCAGCTTCCTTCGTCGAATACTATTCCAATCCTTGGTTGGCCTTCGTCTGCGATGCCTGGCTGGGTCCCGGATACCGTGTTACAGCGCAGGTCAACGTCGTGAAGCCCGGCGGCGCTGCACAGAACCCTCATCGCGATTATCATCTCGGATTCCAGGACGTTGAGCGATCCTCACACTTCCCCCGCTCTGCGCATGTTAACAGCCAGTTCTTGACGCTTCAGGGTGCTGTAGCTCACAGCGCGATGCCCCTCGAGTCTGGTCCCACACGCCTCCTTCCCTTCAGTCAGACGTGGCCCCCGGGTTTTCTGGCCTATCGTCGGGAGGATTTCCAGGCCTTCTTCCAGAAGCACTACGTTGCCCTCCCTCTGGATCTGGGTGATGGAATCTTCTTCAACCCGGCTATCTTCCACGCTGCTGGCGCTAATGAAACTGCCCCTGAGGGTAACTTCCATCGCTTCGCGAACCTGTTGCAGATCAGCAGCCCCTTCGGCAAGCCGATGGAGACTATCGATGCCATCCCGCTAGTCGAAGTGAGTTGGGACATCCTGACTCGTAACTATGTGTCTGATGGGAAGGTCCTGAGCGAGCGCGTCAAGGCGTTTGTCCAGGCAGTGGCTGATGGATATCCGTTCCCTACGAACTTGGATAAGAGACCCCCTGCACCGAGTGGCATGGCGCCGGAGAGCGAGCAGGAGCTTCTCCTTCGAGGCCTCCGGGAAGTGTGGGATACGAAGAAGATTGTAGGAGAGTTAAAGAAGATGAGAGAGGATTCACAGCCGTAGAGCATTGTACATATTTTTTCTTAATGGCGAGTATTCTCAGGTTGTTATTTTATCGTTATGATATTTCTCTAGATATTTTCTCTTTCCTCAAGACATTAAAGGGCAATAACAATTCATTAATACAATAAGTAAAGAAGTGAAAGGGGGGGGGGGGTCTATCTACCTCTCTTGAGAGTCACGCTTGTCAAAGAGCATATTCATATACAGTAAACCTAGCACATCCTCCATTCTTACGCCTGCACAATCTCCTTATAATCCGGAAGCTTCCAATCTTCCACGTCCTCGCGCAAGGCGAACCTGGCGAGAATATCCAACTTGAGGAACGAAGCCAATGCCACAAAACAGTTGAAAATGAAAATACTAAACCATGTAGATGCGATCCAGTCCCACATCAGCGAACCCTCGATCAATCCTCTCTGAACCTTATCCATAAAAGGCCGGAACTTCTGATCGTACAGTTTCAGCGCAGTGAGGAGGTCATCCTTAGTGATATGATTCCCTGCATTATCACCATTTTGCGTAGCACTACCGCATTGTCTCGCAATCTCCCCAGCCAGGATATAAGCACCCACAATGGCGGAAGTGGTGCCCATCCCCGTATTAGCAGAGGGACAATAGGCCGCATCTCCAACGAGAACGACGCGGCCTCGCGACCACGATTCCAACTTGACGACGCCGATCCGCTCACAGTAAAAGTCATCAGTGTCTTCTTGAAGAGACTTCAGAATTTGATCCGTCTGCCACCCCGCGCCGCGGAACATGTCCACGAACGCCTCTATTTCCGCCTCGACGTCTCCTCTTCGGACATTCTTCAGACGTTCCGAAGAGGTCCTGCATCCAAGATATACCTGGATTCGATTGGGTTGATGTCTCCTGGTAAGAATAAACCGTTTCGAAGCAGCCATGTATGTCGTAGCAAGGTACTCTTCCCCTTCTTTCATCGGTCGAGGAATGGTAAAGTATCCATAATACTGACCACCTAACCAGATGATCCGATCCGGAGTATCAGGTCCAAGCATCATCTTTCGAGTCCGTGACCCTTGCCCATCCGCACCAATCAATAGATCAAATCGATCCTTCTTCCCGTCAGAAAACAAAACTTCCACTCCCCTCTCATCCTCCTGAAAACTCTCAATCGACTTCCCAAACACATACTTGACGCGATCCTTGCTCGCATCGTAAAGCAATTGACATAGATCCCCGCGCATGATCTCCCAGTCTGTCGTGAAGCTCTGAAGTCCCTTCCCGGACCTATTTGCAGGGAAGTAGGCCCATCGTCGGCCCCGGGAGTCGACGACTTGTAAGCCTTGCTCTTGGACTGATTTGGCACGGAAGTCTTGCTCGAGACCCATACGCTTTAGAACTTCGATACCGTGGCCGCGTAGGTCGATCTGCAGGCCTGTAGCGCGGAGAGTTGGGTATCGTTCGATTACGGTGATGTCGTGGCCGAGTTTGGAGAGCCAGAAGGCTACAGCGGTGCCGGCGATACCGCCGCCGCAGATGAGAATTTTTAGTTGTGGCATGGTAAGGAGGGGGGATGTAATAACTTGAAGTAGATTTCAGAATGTGAAAGATGATATGGTGTGAATAGAGGAGTATGTGTAGATATCTCGTATTTAAATTCCTCGAAAGAGTTCTAGATGCCTTCGGTCTTTTGACAACATTGAATTCCCCGAGCGTTGTAAGTGCGGCCTTGAGCATCGCATCGTGACTGACGAATATAGCGAGATCCAGTATGGAGAATTCCATGTAACTCAAATATTGCATCGGTCGAGCCATGAAAAAACAGTCTATTCAGGGGCGACTAGTGTCGCTATCGCCGAATATTCAATGTTTGACTGAGACGCATTGTATAAGATCGCTAAAAAAATAAATAAATAAATAAGAACTTGGAGAATTCAGTGCCCATCTGAGACTCTATCTCCAATTAAGGAATATTCTAGGCCCAGATATCAACGTAACTCTTGTTTCGAGTGCATGTGCTAAATATATTGCTTGGCGGGTCACTATCTCATTTAATACATTTGATATAGATGCTGGACGCTCTCCGTTTACTCTACAACATGGGGTAAAAGCGTATGAGACACTAAATTGAAGCACATATTAACCCGTTCAAAATCAGGACGATCTCAAGTCTATTTTGAGCCTCTTATCCATTGTTGAGCGTCAATGGTAGATTTGAATCTCGTCGGAGGTGGAGAAAGTAGCGTCTCGGCATTTTATCAGGGCTCGGAGATATCGGGGTATTCGTTCTCCTGTTCGCTCTTTTCTGTTGCTCGGGTTTCGTATTTTTTCTTACTTGACGTCCCTCAGATACTATTTCCTCGATAATAGCTATCTAAAACTGTTAGTCTTACTCTCCGATCGCAATTTCTTACATATCGTGTTACTACGTGGGGAGGTACTGATGGCGGACATAAGTCCAACACCTAAGAAACGCCGACGGCCCGCCCTGGCTTGCGTCGAGTGCCGCCGCCGCAAGGTCAAATGTGATCGCAATCTTCCTTGCAGACGATGTATACAAAAATCGGTGGATTGCACTTATGCGGAAAATCATCGAGCGCCGAATAGCGGTCGGGTCTCACGAAGGAGGCTTGTGGAGAACGCAGATGAAGCGGAGGACCCCGTTGCCACAACCCTAGGCCAGTCTGTGGATAGGCCCCCTCTTGACGACTCTCTTCAAAGATTTCCTACAGAAAATGTGGGAAGTATTGCCGAAGATAGGTCACCTCATGAACCGTCACCTAATGTCGGACGGAATGAATTTTTCGCAGAGCTTCCTGCTGGGATACTAGGGCAAAGGCTGAAAAGACGGCCACATGCTCAGAGAAACAAGACATCGAGAAGTTCTTCTCATAATGCAGGTGTGAACAGCTCCATTCGTGGCACTTTGTCAAAAACAAGAGTCTTCGGCCCCAGCCACTGGATGAGCACATATCCTGGGGTATAGAGTCCTATTCTCGAGAGTGCTATATTGGTGCAGTGGCTAATATCATACAGGCTGTGAGATTACCAGCTTTAAATATGCTGGGCTCACTCGGATTTGTGCCATCACAACAGATCAATACTGAATTGTACCGTGAAATCCAGCAGACAATGAAGAAATGCAAGCAGCTCGCTCGAACCTCTAAAACACAACGTCCTAGTCGAAGTCCTCTTCCCGCTGGCATGCTCCAGTCATTTCCTAGTCCTACTGTGATGAGGAATTTGGTGGAGCTCTACTTCAGGACATTTGGATCATGCTACCGCATCCTTCACTCGCCGTCATTTTATACGGAGTATGAGAGTTACGTGAGGAACCCAGAAGCTGCAACGACATTTTTCGTGTTGAAGCTCTCACTGGTGATGTCTATCGTGGCCCCCATGGTAGACGATGTTGCCTTACGAGAAATCCTGAGGAAAAGTACCCAAAACTGGATTGACATAGCTCACTCATGGATATCAGGGCCGGTTGAGAAGAATCGCCTCACTATAGACGGTCTTCAAATACATTGCTTACTTCTGCTCGCTCGCCATGTAAACTACGTTGGCGCTGATTTGGTCTGGATTTCCGCAGGCACTCTATTACGAATGGCGATGCAGATGGGCTTACATCGTGATCCCAGCCATCTCGGGGAGATGTCTATATTGGAAAGGGAACTCCGGAGGCGACTCTGGTTCACAATTTTGGAGATAAATGTTGATGGTGCATTGGATGCAGGCATGATTCCTATGGTTTCCCCTGATAGCTACGACACCAAAGTCCCGTCAAATATTGACGATGATGACTTATATGATGCTACCGAAATAGAACCTGCGGAAAAAGAGCCAAGCATACTGACACGGGTTTCATTTCAACGCCTATTAGCCATTTCTCTCCCTCTGAGGCTGATAATGGCTGGGATCATGAACGACTTACAGAAGGAGCCATCATACAATGAGGCCCTTCACCTTGAAAACGAAATGATGTCAGCTTATCGTGATGTCACGGTCGCCATTAATCGATATAGATCACTCGAGAATAACTGGTGGCTCTCAGAATTCCCACACAACCTCTGTGACCATTACCATCGTCGATTCTTACTCCTTCTCCACCGACCATTTGTGACCAAAGCCTATGAGGATCCAATATACAGCTATTCTGCCAAAATCTGTCTTGAAAATGCTCTCGCCACAATATCACTGCTCGATGACGAGATATACAATCGACTAATAGTTGTTGGAGGTAGCATGTTTCGAGAAATACTCACAGACTCCGCGCTAATTGTATTCCTCGAACTAACCACGCAACTTGGAAGCGACAATGCAATCTTCTCCAAGACTCGGAACAAGGCTCAGAGAGCCCCGCTGATAGAAGATGCGCGAAAGATCGTCCAACATGGGCAAGAGAGATTACTGCACGGTGAAACCAATGTTAAAATCTATGTTTATTTCAAGATGGCGATGGCCCAGATTGATGCGATGATAGAGGGCTCTTCTGTAGGAGACGCGGTGAAGAAAGCTGCAATTGAGAGCCTGAGGGCGTGCTATGATATATTGAAATCTAGGGCTGAACAGTCCTCTCCGATGACGAATACCCAACTTGATATGGGATGCTGGGCGTCTGATAGCGCGATTCCCACGCCATCGGTTGGCGGTATGGATTTTGATTTTTGGACTGGTTTGGATATGGATTTTGATCAGTTGGGTTCTTCGTTTATTCAACAATGGCAAGAACAGACTCAGTTCTAGGCGTCTATTTAGGTTTGTAGGGTGGGATTGAGGGACATTGATGGCTATATGTATATTAAAACTAAGGATATGAGCCTCGAGTCAAGTAAACCCGGGTGATAGCTATTTACAAGACATGTCTCTCCTAATTTATAAGAATAAGTTATGGGGGCTGTTCAGCCCATAGGCAGTCAAGAAAAGCAGAACAGAAGAAGTTAATGTTCTAAAATATATAACATCTGTGATTAGAACAAACCAAAAAGATACGTATTTAAGCAGATAAGAGACTTTAAGCCGAAGTATATCTCTACAGATCACCTGCAGAACGCAATACTATGAGGAATAACAGCTTATAACCTTCCCCATCTTAGACCACACCTCCCTTCGGCGCCTTTACGCCAACTCGCACTCAATCAAACTCTCCACACCGGGCTCATACGACCAAATATTCAACAACTTCAATCCAGCCTGTCGCATCAGATGATGCCACTGCTCCTCCTAACGCTCCTGGGATGAGACCATGGCCATCATCATCAGATCCTGGCCGGTGTTCTGCCAGTCTGCACTCGTGGCGGGGATCACGTTCTCATTGATGAGTAGCTTGCTGTAGCCGGGGTTCATGGCCGCGGTAATTTGGTTGAGGATCTCGAGTCCCTTGTCGTCGGGCCAATCGTGGAGGACGGAGTGGAGGTATTTCTCTGTAAAATACCAAGCACACGGATGGCTACTAGTAATGTATTGTAAGTCCTCTTCTGCCGAGAGTAAAGTGGTTATCCCCCGTAAGAAGAGCAGAATAGAGTATAGTCAGCTTTTTCATAACATATCTCCCAGGAGAATAATCCTTGTTCAACATAACTAGTCGTTGGGAGGTTTCTTAATGTCTGCAGTTTGTGATGCTTTGGACACTGCGTGACCGTTACATCCGGTTTCCAAGGCAGTCCTATTGTACCGTGAGTCGTGTCATCTGACGGAGACGCTGTCGCCTCATACCCTGGTCGTGGAGATAATGTACGTACACATGAAGAGATCGTTCTAGACGTTACTCCGGGAAACTCAATCATGCGTTGAATTGCAAGGGTCTAAGTGCTAAGCGTCGAACGTCGCCCGATGACTGACAAGAGAATATGACACGAGGAGCCTACCTCTTGTCCAGGGCAGTTCATCCTTTTTTTAGTATCAACCTATCGGGAGAAGTTATTATCAACGTCATAAACACGATGGTCCATCTATCATACTCAACTGGATAATGGCCGTTGCGGCCCAGAGATACTCGGAGATATACTACATACTGGCTTTGGCTTATTATCCATGGATGCGGAGACGGCGCAGTCCCAAGTTGGTCCACCCTACCAGGCTCGTCAACTTAATTCGTCGGCGGTTCCGAAGTTCATCAGGCTGGCTCTTTCGAGACGAGGGTTAAGAGAAACTATTCGATCCAAGCGACAGGGACTCCCTGTGACTTGACCCATCCCTAAACCTATCGTTTGGCGTCAGTTGATTTTAGGTTTGTCCGCGGGAGTTCCGCGGGTTTTTGCGCCGTAGATGGAGGTCCGCGCGACACTAGCAAAGGTGTCCTCACAAAAGTATTGTACCTGACTTGGTCACTAAACCATAACTATCCTGACAAGTTCTCGTCGTATAATACCTCACGGCCTACTCTAGAACGAATAGGATATACAATGTGGGCCAGAACTGCTAAAGACAGTCTCTCGAGTCATTTTAGTGGTGATATTTCTGATTATAGTTTTTGCGATTTGTATCCTCCCCCTGCATAGTTGTCTTCAAGTCAGTTGAACCGAAGATCGTAAGCGGATAGTTCCGTGCTTAGACTATCACACTATGTTTCGGATATTCTTCCATGTTAGCAGGCCATCGTAGTGGTAATTTCTGTAAGATCATTCGTCAGGGGAGCTATTGGGATGCATGGGAAAGACACGCTCGAGGAACTATCTTAAGCTGACAGTGTTCCTTCCTATAATGCTGGCAAAGCAATGTCGTTCTATATCTTCTGCCTACCAGTTAGCTGTGTCGAACTCAATGGCAGCTGCTTCCAACTCGGGTCTTTATAGCCAGGATAAAGGCCCAGCGATTATTGCCCTCCAATGGACTTTGACCGTTCTCGCAACGATTTTTGTGGCTGCCAGAGTCTTCGTGCGAACCATCTTGATCAAGAAGATAGGACTTGATGACTATCTGATAGTGTTATCGCTTGTTAGTATCCTTGAGTTCTTCGTTTGGTCTATTTTTATACGATACTTGATGGATGATAACGTTTGTTCGCGCAGGCTTTTGGCTATCTATTTGTTGCTCTTACAACGGCATCCGTCAAGGCTGGAAATGGCAAGCATGCTGCGGCCCTGACCACGAGTCAACTGGAGGATGCCATAATGCTCAATACCGCTGGGTTTGCACCTGGTCTCTTCGGATTTATCACGCCAAAGCTCGCAGTTGTCGCTTTGTTAACTAGAATCATGAATCCGAGTCGCATGCATAGAATTTGGCTGTGGTCTATGACAATCGGTGGCGGCCTGATTATTCTCGTCTGCGTTGCCATCCTGTATGCGCAATGGGATCCTCCGAAGGCAATGTGGATCGTCACCATCAAGAATTCCAAGTGCTGGAGCCCCTGGGTTCTTGTCGACTATGCTATCTTTGCTGGCGGCAAGCGTGCTTCCTAATCTATCAGGAGGATAGGGACAGACATGATTAGCACTTTCCGCCGCCATTGACTTGTATCTCGCGATTTATCCGGCAGTAGTACTTTGGAAACTGCAGCTCAATGTAAAGAAGAAAATAGGGTTAAGTGTTGCTCTCGGGCTTGGTTCCTGGTGAGGAAGTTTGAAACTCCTTTTCTTCACGGATCGCAAAACTGATTTTCTCAGTGCTTCTGTAGTCGCAATCTACAAGTGCACACGTTTGCCAGGGCTTGCCGATAAGGAAGATTTCACATGTAAGCACATTTGTGACACCGTACGGAGCATGGACTAACCACAGATTAAACAGACAGCACAGCAGATCTTGTTATCTGGACCAGGTAAGTATACACTCAATGAATTCTGTTCCTGGGTGATTTAGATCTTGTCCGACTGGCGTCTCGTGTTTACTGCTAAAATAGTATCGAAGGAAACACCATCGTTATCGCTGCCTGTATCCCCACTCTAGCACCTTTGATTGAATTGATCCTGGGAAAGAAAGCATTTGGTAGCAGCTCCGCGCCGATTTACTATAATCGCTACGGAAAGCGTAGCGGCCACATCCGGACCTCCAGTATGGAATCTGGTAGCCGGAAAGATCAGGTCTCCGCACGCGTCACAACCAGACAGGCGGATGAAAGCCAGGAGAGCATTCTGCCTGGGGACGCGATGAAGGGATGAGCAAGCCCCAGCTCTTCCAACCAAATCCAGTAGACCATCAACGTAACTGTGGAATATGAGGACAACCATGAGATGCAGGGCAAGGTGAATGAATTCTGATCACCGATGGGGTTCGATCAGTCTGGCTTGGAGACATAGACGATCGCATTTTTCTTTCTGTTTCTCTGGATGGATGTAATAGTACGACACATGAATTTCTCACCAGATGAATCATTTAGCCGTGCTTGGCTTGATCCGATTCGTGGTCATGGTATCAGCAAGATTATCGTCCATCTCCACTTCCTCCTCCGCAATTCGACGCTTTTTGAGGCCCAGATGTGTTATCAATACGTTATCAATCTGATCTTCCCGAGATCGAACCGTTGCCCTGGGACCCTGCTGACAGGTGCAGGTGTACCTGACGATCGATGCATTGTCGGATAACAGTAGGGTGTATACGGTAGTGAGTTGAAGCTGGTCACAGCCCTAACTGCCACGGGGCACCACCCTAATCAATCAGCCAGCAGTGGGACCTTCCACCGTATCCCCCACTAATTCCACTATTACGGCCGTGTCGGGAAGTGGAAACAAGGCGGTCAGGAGATGCGTCACGGGCCGAGGGCAGAAAAGAGTCATCGCATTCTCTCCCCACACTTTTTGGGCGGTGGTATCGCTTTTTTTGCATTATATTTCTCTTCTTTCACCGTACTTTGCTCATCTGTTGTCTTGAGTTTTCTTTTTTTATCCCTTGCTTCCCTTATGCATCCGTCGCTCGACATATGAATCTCACTGGTTACGCATAATGAAACATGAGTGCCGTACTAATGGACTGGCCTAGAACTTCAAAATCCCTGATATCGAAGGTATGTTCATGATCACAACCTCCGTTGCATACGCTCACAATTGGTCTGCTCAAAAAGTCTGAAATGGCCGCTCGGAATTTACCTTCCTGCTTCTCGAGCCGAAAGCTCCGGTACTTTTCGACCGTCACGGCCCATGCGTCATCCAATGCAGCTACGACAGGTGCTCGCACCGACTCTCGCAGCTATAACTATCATGACCAATTGGGTCATTTCTCAAGGGAGAAACTCGCAGATAGGGTAGGTCTCTCGTTCTTACACTATGAACGTCAACATAGGCTGACCTGTGCTCCTGGAAAGGAATTCTTCCTGAGTCTTCTCGGCTCTGCATCGACCAAACGCGAGGCGAAAGCATATCTTTCACGTTTTAAGACCGGCACTTCCAAAGGCAAAATAAAGACCAAGGAAAAGGAACAGGAACAGATATCGGAAGCAGCAAAGCCGGGGATCAATCTAGGGTCCTTTTACGGGGCCTCACGTTCGGTCTATGATAGTCCAGTCTTCCGACAAGAGGCAACTCCTGCCCAGACGATCGAGGAAGCGAATGAGAGACTCCATCTTGCTTTAGTGAAGATTACGACCCCACAACTTCTAGACGATGACACGATTGAAGGAATTGCGCAGACTCTCTGGCAGCTAAAGCGGCTTGGCATGGATTCCTGTGTGGTGCTAGATCCGGGGCCTGTGGAGAATTCATCTGTCTGGCGAAGCTCAGCTACGCAACAGGCAGATCGACTGTCTAGGGCGATTGACAAGTTCACCGGCGCCCACTCGCTGCGCTTGGACTCCGCACTTGTTGTGCCTGAGAGGGCGCTCCATAGTCCCAAGGTCCTTTCGCGGAAGCTGCTCCTGCAGCCTCTGAGAAACGGGCAGACGGTGATTGTCGTCCCTGTCGCTTATACCGAAGACTCGCCAAAGGTTGTTCCTGTTTCTGCAAATGACGTCCTCTTCTCACTTACGCGGGAACTTGCTGGTCTGGAAACCAATCCGGATCCGGACGAAGACCCCCAGGTGACAGCTCAGAGGATAACTGCACTTCAGAAGGAAGTCTCCCTCGATAGACTGATTGTGCTGGACCCTCTTGGCGGCATACCTGCTTTTGGCGGACCGCACAAGTCCCATGTCTTCATAAACATGGAGCAGGAATACGAGGATATCGAAGATGAGCTTCTTCAAGAAATGTCTCTCCCCCCATATGGTCCCCGAAGTCTACCGTTGGGACAAGATTCCATGTCCTCCATCACTGGGAGCAACCCATTCTCGAAATTTGTGGACTCTGAAGTTGTCCCGCTGAGAACAGATCTTTCAAGTCCGCTGCAAGTTGCAGGGGGAAAAAGCTCGCTGGAAGGCCACCTAGAAAACCTTCGACTCTCCCAGAAGATCCTTGCACTTTTGCCGCCATCTTCTTCTGGGATCATCACATCTCCAGCAGATGTGGCTAATTCTGCCAGAGCTCCGAATTCTACTTCACAGCCCTCGGCCGTCGGCACCCGGCGATTGAAGAATCCACTAATCCATAATTTACTGACAGACAAGCCTTCCCAATCATCTTCACTGCCGCAAAGCAGACGAAATATCAATGGCAGCTCTGGTGCACAGCTGAATTATCCTGTTATTCATTCCACGTTCGTGAAACGTGGAATGCCGTTGACAATGTTGCCCCATCCTCGGGTAAAGGCCTGGACAGCTGATAACGGAGGCGAACCGCGGCTGAGGCTGGACGACCCCCGTATCGATCTCGGGCGTCTTGTATATTTAATTGAAGATTCTTTCAATCGAAAATTGGACATCCAGAACTACCTGGACCGTGTCAACAATCGTATCGCAGGGCTAATTATTGCGGGCGAGTATGAAGGAGGTGCAATTCTCACATGGGAGACCCCCCCAGGTGTCGTCGACGACGGAAGCGAGGCCAGTCTTTCCAGGATGGTTCCGTATCTAGACAAATTTGCTGTCTTGAAACGAAGCCAAGGAGCTGGGGGTGTCGCGGATATGGTATTTAATGCCATGGTCCGGTCTTGTTTTCCCAATGGCGTCTGCTGGCGTAGTCGCCGAAATAACCCAGTCAACAAATGGTACTTCGAGCGCTCCACTGGTTCGTGGAAGCTGCCTGACAGTAACTGGACGATGTTCTGGACCACCCCTGGTCTTCCAGAGGACAAGCAAAAATTCCTGGACTACGAGGGTGTGTGTCGTAGCATCCAGCCGAGCTGGGCAGATAATAAAAGTGTTGTTGATTGAATCGCCTACGTATATAGATGGAATCTGCATGCATATAGATAATTTCAATCCTATACATACCATTTATCCGTAGTAGGTTATCATATCGCAGCTATTGAGTAGTGATCTACGTAGCCAAGTTTGAGCTCTATTGCTGTCAAAAAGTAGATAATTGACTTGGGCGTTTTAGGAGACCGTCGCACGGACCACGTCGAAGCTCCCGAGCCAGCTCCGCAACTTCTCGATCTCGATCCATCTTGCGGAAAGCCAAGTCGTAATCCGGGGAAAAGGCAGTTCTTTTCCACCATGCACCCTTCATAACACTATGCCTATTTGCATTGAGTGCTCGTATCCCGTGTCGCACCTCTATACCTCATATAGCAAAGCGGATGACCACTCCCTCGGAAAGGGTGTGCGTTTGACACAATGTCCGCGTTGCAAGAAGTTCGCGGATAAGTATGTCGAGCATGACTTTGTCGTGCTGTTCATTGATCTTGTTTTGATCAAGCCTCAGGCATGTGCTCATATCGCCATTGCGACGCATCTTGGATCGCATGGAGGGGACTATGTCCTAACAGCGCAAGCAGGTATATAGGCATCTTCTCTTCAACCGCCTAGGTAGAGATGACAACAAATTCGATGTCAGCATTTCCCCGTTTCCCCATAGCAGCCTTGACCGCTCATAACTGACTCTTCTGTTCCTGTTATAGCGATCAATCATTCGACTTGGGGTTCTCCTTCTCCTCTTCGACGTATATCTGACATGGGCGCGAATTGAGAAGTCCTCCTCCCTCTCCTCGACCCGTCTTTCCACCGCTCCCATTGTCGTACAATACCTCTTCTTCCTGACCTTGAATGCCCTCGCGACGTTAGCGCATCATCTAACAGTCCGTGGTCTGGCTTCTATACTGGTTCCAAGACAGTCTCCTTCTCCTGTCTCCAATGGCGTTGGAGGGGGAGAAACGCCGATAAACCCTCCTTCCAGCCCTACAACTATTCCATCAGCCAACCAGCCAATGAGTCCATCAAAACAAGCCGTCCGTTCTCCATCTGGCTCAGAACCAACTTCAGCAGGCGCGGTTGGAACTAGGCCACCTCCGGTCACCAATAACAGCGGGGTCATTCCTCCTCTCCGTCGATCATCAACCGCTCCTACACAGACGGTTCAACCTCTTCCGCCTCCGTCACCGGCAAGCCCGAATGCTATCAGTACTGCACTACTTGTGAGCAGTTGCGCAAAGCTCTTCCCCATTCTGCTCGTGATCTGGGGCCCTGAGGGATCCAGTGAGATTCCCGAGAGCGGCAGTGAAGAGACCAACAGTGCTGCTGCGACACTTCTGCAGAGGGGCATAGAAGCCCTCTCCTCCACGACTTCAACCTCTTCCCTCCATTCACAAATCGATTCCCTGTCACTCTCACCATCAACGACATCCACCTCCCTATCTCCTACTTCAACCGTCACCGCCCAATCTCTACTTCCTCCTTTCCCCTTATCACTCTCAACCGCCACCGCTTCAGCCGCACCTGCATTCTCAGACATAATAGTCTCCGCCTTCAATTCCCTTCTTTCTCTTGTCTCACTCAGCGCGGCAGAAACCCATCTTGTCCTATTGAATAACATCGAGTCTCTATTCATACTCTTGGACTGCGGATACCCGCGGGCAGTGGCGCTCGCGGTTGCCGGCCAGGCAGCACGGTGGACAGTCGAAAAAGCCTTATTGACTGTGGTGGGAGTCGGCTAAATAGTGACCTCGAAGAAGGCGTTTGTATATTATCTGATTTTATTTGAACTTTCTATGTATATCTAGATGACGTATGAAATGATATAGCCTGTTTGGCAGACAAATAATATCACAAATCAGTGTAGTCTTTAACATCAATATGTTTTCTATTCTCCCACCACGCATAGATAGTACAGTGCCATATATACGCATTTGGAAAAGCCCCCCGGACACGGAACAATTCTCGAATGCTACAAAATACTAGATCCCAAAAGGAGATAAACCAGGATTTGCTATGCTAAAATACTAACAAGAACTCTCAACCACTACACACTTCGTATATCCTCTACACAGCATTTGTCCCTCAACTAAACGAACTGCACTTAATGCGGAATCCGGTCGGGTCGGATATCTGCCCGCTTGGGAGCAATAAGAGGATGCCACTGTGCGAGGAATGTGATGGCTATTTACTCATCAGTCATTGGATTCCCAAATGTAGATAAAGGGGAAGGGAAAGGAAATAGAAGGAGATTCATACCCCACATGATATAACAAGCTGAGAAAGCGAGGATGAGAGAGCTGCGCCAGAGTCTAATATACACGTCTAGGTTAGTTATCTATTTCCTGTATATCTTCCGTGAACTGTGGAGATCTTGGGAGATCGGAAATATCACGAAATTTCTCCCAGATGGGAAGAAGGAAAGCCCGTATGAAAATGGATCGGGGTTGCGACGAGACTAACGTTTGATTCTCTCCCTTTGGACTGAAGACCCAAGCACACAGACTGGCGAGGACCACGAATATGAGACCGATAACAATGCTCCACCTGTATAATGCATGGAAGGACTGGTCAGCTATTGCTCCCTGGTATGAAGTGATCAAGAGACCTCGAGAGGGAGCGCTCGATGCCAGAGGATCATAACGAGGGGCAGAGGGCAGCATTGAGATCGTTCCGGTGGAGGATGAATGAAATGAGAAACCAAGCTAAATAATCCAAGGAGACGTACCCGTTCGCCATATTTGCTCTTGGTGGATATCTCCTCTTGGAATTCGGACGTAAAGCGAATAATCTCAAGCGTGGGTGTCTTCTAATGCTGAATCGAGGACGACGTTGTATCGGAGCTTTCCTCTGAAGTCGAAAAGGAATCGAGTACTCAAACACAGCTGAGAAAGCGCCACTGATCAACCCAGTTGCTCAACGTATCCTCTTCCGTATGCTCTATCGATGGAGTCGTCACGTTTCAATCCTGGCGTCGCACTCGGTCTGCTCGAGGACCTCGAACGTTGAACGACTGCCTAGGAGTCTCAAAGGCCGTGGATTTAAAAGGCCGCTATTAGTGTTCAAGAAATATGAAGAGAATCGTAGTGTCGTGAAGGTAATTGCTGCGTCTGGTTCCTCCCGCTTCAAGATGTCGGCGGAGCTGTAGCGAAGCGTCCCGGCCTAGAGTAGGTAGCTGAACCAAAGGGGCGCGGCTCGGCGCTTAGTGGCGGATGGTGTCGCAGGAGGCGCTTGGGCGGGGAGATTCGTCCCGCCTATGGTCTGTGCGCAGTGAGTGGTTATTATTATTGCTCCAGTGGTTCTTGTAGCCTATTTTACTAATAACATTCTACTTGATGTGTTCCTGCTTAGAGCAGCGCTTGAAATGATCTTGTTATGGCTGTATGTCTTTGTCAGATAAGATGGCGTACTTTGGACTTCCATCTACGAGGATTACGGGTTATACAGTAGCTTCCTAACTCAAGTCTTGGCGTCATAGAACAGCGTTGAGATGGGTCAGTGTCCAGCTACAATTCATAACGACTTACCAACAAACTGTAATTTGGGGGAATGAGCTTCTCCTAAAAGTCTGCTAACATCACAGCAATCGCAAATTCAAGACAACGGACGTTTATAGACATGGCTTAGACCTTCCTACGCATCGAAACAAAAAGCAAGAAAAATCAACGGAACTAGCCTCCATCATAATTAAGCACCCTCACGGCTCTTGCGGTAGCTGGCCTAAAGCACATATATTGTTAGTTAACACTCAGTAAGGGAGTTGAAAATCATCCTACCTCTTGTTCAACCTGAAGTCCATCGACAACAGGGGCCAGCTCGCTGAGGATCTCATACGCGCGCTTGTGGTACTCCAGCTGTGCTGCAATCAGGTCCGCAAGGTTCCTGAGGGGCTCGGGAGTGTCAAGCACCTTTTGTCGTCAGTATGCATTATGGCAGAAGATAAAAGAATCATCGACGTACATTCTTCATGACACTGACGGCTTCCTCGGTCTGGCCGACGAACTCATCTTCCGCCTGTTCAATCTCGGCACGTGCATCTTCGCTCAGGTTATCTAAGTCACCTTTGGCCTGTGCCTTCTTGCTAGCCTTGATAGAGTCAAGCATCAACCGCGAGTTCTCGACATTCTTGCGGGCCTTAGTTGCGAACATCAAGTTGGTGTTCAGAGTGGTGTTCCAGCCAGCCAGGAATCGCGACTGAATCTGGGCGTCCTGCGCCAGTCGAGCCTCACCAACCTGCTCTGAGGCGAGAGCGTACTTCTCCAAAGCGGTCGCGAGTGGATCCTCGCCATGGGAGTTCTGGACAATCAGCTGAGATCCTGCCAGCGCAGCACGCGCGATGGCATGGTTGAATGTCTTAGGTTGCGGCTTCGCAGAGGGAGGAGCCGTCAAGGCAGCCTGGGCCTCCGCTGGAGAGGTGGCATGCGACAGTAGCTGGACCTTCTCACTAATGGTGCGGCCCAGATCATTGAAAGATTCGCGAATGTTGGGAGGGTAGTCGTAGGCTTCGTTGGAGTATTGAGAACTGAGACGTCATGTCAGCCATCGAGAGCACGCCATATGTCAGAGGTAAATGAGACATACGTGACTGAGAGAAGTTTCTGGTGGACCTGCTTCAAAGCATCCACGCGCTTCTCGAGCTCGATGTACTCATCCGGCAGCTGTGTCTTCTCTTCTGCCTGGCCCAGCTGCTCCTTGACATACTGCTGAGTGCGCTGCGCGAACGGTTGGAAGCTGGCGCTATCAAAAGACAGATCGTATTAGTAACGATATCCAAAGGTAATAAGAGATGGAATGCGTGGAGGCAGCCATGTTTGAGCAGGTCATCAACACCAGAAAGAATGAGGTAGTGTCGAGTACGCTTCTGCCTCACCTGAAGTTCTTGCCGAAGGCTTGCACTTTATCCATTATTGTGAATGATTTGATCAATTTCGAGATAGAGCTGATGAGCAAAAGTCTAAAAGTGACGGGAAGATTGTAGCGAAAGTCGTCTAAAGATGCACACTGAATGTAGGCGATACGACAGCCGAGTCGAGGCCCTGACTCGTGCTCAACGGCCAAACTGTCCAGATTCGGTGGCCCGTGCAAGCCTGAGGCAGCACAAACTGCACCCCCTGACCTTCACTGCTGGAACGAAGTGTCTCCCTCCTCCTCTACGGAGCAATGTATTTACTGATCAGCTGATCGGCGCCCCTTGCCTTTGAATTGGGGGTTTTTTTTTACACTCGCGCAATGAAACTGGCTACTAGTACTGACTGTTACTCCAGAGAATATACACTGATTACAGGGCGGAAAAAGAACGCACGATTCAGCTCTCAATGCTTCCCTGTGGCAGTCCCGGAAAGGTTTGCAATTTACCATTCCTCGCCTTGGAACGTCCCATGCTCCAAAACACAGAATACAAACACAATATGCCTCCCTCACGGCTGAAGAGCAAGTCCGCTTATTAACTGATCCGCCTGGAGCGGAGTGGTGAGCGAATGCGGACATAAATCAAGCGGCAATAAAGTCTTGGTCATCTTCACAGCCACATACAGGATTCAGGAAACAAAACCGGTCATATCAATTCCCACAAAACGCAAATGTTAAAAAAGGCGTGGATCTCATCTTGAATCGTCGAAGTACATGCTGGCAGTTCAAGGACGCATCAAGTGACCGTCGCCAGCATCGCCCGTATAAGTCTCGCACTAGGTGCTATATAGCACAAAGGTATCATTAGGTCTCGATCGATAAATCACCGCTTATGTCTGACCAGACTCATCCTACCTCTACGGTCCCTCTTCACTTCAAGAACCTCCTCGTCTTCACGATCGCGCTCGATGATCTCGGTATCCCGGATGAGAGCCACATCACGGTTGCGACGCTCCAGTTGCAAAGCTTTCTGCTCCGCTTCCAAGGCCTCGATCTCAGCGCGGATATCCCGGTCACTCCGACGGTGACGCTCCGGTACAATAACTTGAAGATGACGGTTGTCGTCCACCACAATGTCATCCCTCTCTACGACGCGAACAGGAGACGATTGACGCCGGCTGCGATGTATAGATACTGACCTAGGACGAGAGATCTCTCTGACTTCACGCTTTTCGATCAATTCTTTCCGTAAGCGTGACCGTGATCGATGACGTGACGGCGACCGCTCAATGATAAGCGTCTCATGACTCGACCGCGGCGAGTCGGATTCCATGACGACCTTCTCGACTACCTTTTCCTTGGTCCTCGAACGGATTGGTGAAGGTGAAGGTGAAGTACGTATGGTTCGAACTGCGCTCGTCAGTGCGGTACCCAGAGACTATAGACTTAGGCACTCACTCTCCGTCCGTCTCTTAATCTCTCGACTAAGAGCGACTACCTCATCGATCTGCTCCTTCGCCAGAGCCTTCTGGATGATAATCATATCTCCCTACTGGAATATCAGTTTCCCGCCAAGAAATAATCACTCATTACGAAGCATACCTCTTCTATGAATGGGTATCCGAGCTCGATGATAGCTCTCGTATGGACAAGTCTTCTCGGCATGCGTGTCTTTCCCTTCCGTGGATATGGCTTCTCGATTTCGACCTCTCTCACCATCCTTTCTCTCATGGTCTCGTCGCTTCTAGGACGTCTCCGCTCCACCGTCCGCTCACGCTCCCTGATATCCCTGTACTCCTCGTCACCGTAATGGTCTGGGTCTGCGATGCGGACATCTTCGTAATAGTCACGCTCCGCAAACCGGCCCGGAGATGGACGCCTCGGTGCTCTTGGTACCGGGGTCACCGGAACACGATGGTCGTCACGGTTGTATTCATCAAATCTGCGAGGAGGACGGTCAAAGCTGTCCAAGGAGGACTGCCTTCTCAAGAGGCCCGGACGAGGTAGTGGACCGTCTGCGGGGCGGCGGTCATAGGCAACTAAGGGGCCTGCAGGACGGACTAGATCGTCGTCGTCATAGAATCGATCTAACCGTCTAGCTGGTGGACCGTATCTGTCCTCCTCAACGAAGCGAGATTGGAAGAAATCATCCTCCACACGCCGTCTTGGTCGTTCTGCTACTGACGGGGCACGAGTACTGTAAGCGCGCTCCTGACGCTCTCGGGTGAACCGTTCAGTATCCCAACGGCCCCCTCCTAGCTCCAGACTTCCCGTAGAGGAGCGGAAGTCGTCGTATCGCGGCATATGTTCCTCTGATGTGTATCACCGGATCTAGACCTCTGCTTATCGGAGTGAAACTGATGACACTGTCCCTCGTGCGGAACCTTGGATGACGAGCACGGGTGACTGGCGGGCCGCGGAAGGCGGGGTATGGAGAAACCGTGGATAAAGAAAGGAACCCACTGTAGGAGTTATTCGTGGGTTGATAAAGAAGAAAATTCCGAAAGAAACTTAGAGGTGCACAAAATTGAGTCTAGATCTGCTGCGGCAGGCTGCAAGATAGATATCAGCTGTTGGACACTCGAAAAGCGCAGGGCAGCCCAGTTTTGTCCCACCAGCGATCAGCAGCTGATGATGACATCGTCAGTTGGGCGCGAAGTGAAACCCACGTCCATCTGCTTGCGCCACGCCCTGTCTCCGCCTCCGCTGTCAGAGTCCCGCTTACTGGAATGAACATCGCACAACCCTACGGCCAGACCCTATCGTCTGTTTTCCAACGCCCGACTGGTTGGCAGAACTGTTGGCCCTTGCAGCAACAACTCACCGTCAGGCCAAAGAGAAGAAAGGAATGAACGCCCTGTTTATTACGCTGCGACTAGCGCGATGCAGAAAGCTCTGCTTACAGAGCCGCTATACATAAATGATACCTCCGAGGTACCTTGCTACCTCCAGAGCTTCCTGCTGTACACTTCTGAACAGGGCATTCTGCTTGGGTTTCCCAATATGGACTCTCCTTTGATGCCTGGTCATCGAGGATAGTTCCGTCCCCAAACTTTAATAGTGATAGTACTTTTCCAGTCCAATCGAGGTTAGGTAAATTGTGATCCATGAGTACTGGTACGGGGTGATCCCTGTTGGACATAGCACGTGTAGGCCGTGCCAATGGCCCCGGAATTGAGGAGCACTGTCAGCCATTATTATCCCTTTGGTTGATGCTACAGCATCTTGCACGTGGAGAATATCGCCGATATATGTGAACTGGGCCATTTCTGGAGATGGTGCGATTATCTAGACTCACAAAAGTACCATGCAGCCTCTAGTGCGGTGCTATCTGAACAAGTAGGAGCAACTACTAAAGACTCAAAAATTGTTCTTGATGCGCCCAGGTGGGGATCGTCACATCTCCTGCCTTTCTGACTTTCCTACCTCAGATCAATGAGACCTACTGCTCTCATCATTTCTACCGTATTATGCCCGTCCA
Organism: Paecilomyces niveus; assembly: GCA_003116535.1. Taxonomy (NCBI): domain Eukaryota; kingdom Fungi; phylum Ascomycota; class Eurotiomycetes; order Eurotiales; family Thermoascaceae; genus Paecilomyces; species Paecilomyces niveus. The sequence goes on along the minus strand of QEIL01000022.1, from coordinate 167,518 downwards.
CGTGGTAGTCAAAGGCGAGCCCAGTTGCATAAGACGCCAGGAGTTCCCCGTTCACTTACTTAGTATACGCCGTATACCCTCAATGTTCGCATCGGACCTCGAAACATCCAGCCTCACAAAGTCCACTTGTGGTGCAGTGGCTCCTGCAGTTGGCCATGGACACTCCAGAGCAAGCAGATAATACAACGCCTAACGCAGGGCCACCTGTCACTGTCAAGGTTGACCTTGACTCCACCGAGAACGACTCCTCTTACGGGGATGAGATTTCGACCTTTACTGCTTCGTTGACTGCTTCAGCTCTCGATTACAGAAACGAGAACGGTAGACGATATCATGCATTTCGCGATGGCCGTTACCTCATTCCAAATGATGAAGAGGAAAAGCAACGCCTCGATATGCTGCATGAGTTATTCATGTTTATGACAGGCGGAAGACTCTTTTTCGCGCCAATTCCTCCGACGCCCCATCGTGTGCTTGACCTTGGCACCGGTACAGGATCATGGGCCATTGAATTCTCCGATGCGTATCCTTCCACAGAAGTCTGGGGAAATGACCTGAGTCCCATACAGCCCGACTGGATTCCTCCGAATGTGCGGTTCGTTATCGATGACTTTGAAGACGATTGGCTGTACAGTCACCAAAAGTTTGATTTCATTCATGCGCGTTACTTAGCGACCTCATGCAAGGATTTTCCAAGGCTCTTCCAACGCTGCTATGAGTTTACAACCCCCGGAGGTTACGTCGAGTTCCAGGATTGGGATCTCAACATCTACTCTCAAGATGGATCCACTGAAGGGACATCACTCAAAGAATATTACAACGTTGTCCTCCCAGCCTTTCAAAGAGCTGGGGTAGAGCATTCTCCCGGTCCGAAGCTAGAAGGCTGGTTTCGTGATGCAGGGTTTGAAGATATCCATGTCCACAGGTTCCTCGTGCCTATGGGAGCGTGGCCGAAAGATACAACCCTGAAACATCTTGGAATTTGGAATTTGACTCAAAGTACAACTGGTTTTGAGGCAAGCGCATTGGCAGTATTGACCAGAGGCGAAGGCTGGTCTAAGGAAGCCGTGAGTGATCTTTCAGCCAGAGCAACAGCCGATTCATGGAATCCTGCAATTCATGCGCTCTTTAACTTTTACATTGTCTACGGGCGAAAGCCAGTATGATTCGGTTTATCAACGGTTCCATTTCTATGCTTGCGATGTCTCTCGGAGCAGATATGTTTTGTTTTGTTTATACCAACTAGTTTACTCCTTGCTAACGGTGAGGATTTTGTTGTCCCCCATCTCAATTAGAGACCTGGTGGCAACCATGCTGCTATAATTATGCGACATGAACATCTCACTCGCCAATCACTACAATTAATCTATTTCTCTCATCTGTTGTTCGCTATTGGAACTGAAATCACTCTTAACGAGTCAGTTGTATCGAAGAGTCGCTCGTCCTTTAATCCCATATTTACCAAGAAATCTAGCACCAGCCCCCTGCATACGTCCAATTTGGCAACAGACCAGCATGTGGACTGAGACGAGATGAATGCTTACCACGTCCCGCATTGAGCAGAGCACGGCTTTCTCTGCATTTCTGCTCCACGAACAAACATGCTGTCCATTAATGCCCAGCCAGTGACACCCGATACGAGGCAGATTCTTGAATACATAGATACAATTTTATTCACGAACAAGGACAGCTTGTACATCATGCGGGTCTACTTTTGACATTGTGACGCTAATACACATATACATGTTATTTTACTTTTACTCAAAGTTTTCCGCTCTTGAATGTACCAGTCATTCTGAAGTGGGTTTTCAATGTTTCTATATTTGTAAACAGGCCAGACTACCACGAAATTAAGCCCATTTTTCTGCAATGTGCCCTCCGACAATTCGAGGAAAGTTCATCTAAAAACTTAGCTCGATTAGTATCCGCCCTGCTAGAGCTTTTCCAATACCATTATAATGGCAAAGCTATGCCTGCATAGGTGAAACAGGATTAAGCAATGTGCAAACAAAATGCAAGCAAAATGCACATAGCATGTGTCCGTCCAACGGACTTACTTTGGGAATATTCTAAATTTAAGGTTCGGTGCCAGCTCACTAGCCTACCTGTCTCAGACAAGTGTACTCCGTATATGCAGCTAGACCGATTTGGTGATCTAGAACTTAGAGTAGGCATTCGTACCTAGGAGGTAGACAGAGTAAAGCCCTATTATGGGCATTGGTGTTCGATACTAGTAACTTGCTGTTAACTTGACATGTGATGCCTGGTTAGTAGCTTAGTTTCGTGCTTAAATACTGTATCCTCCCTATGTTGTTTTTATCCTGCCGGGCATACTTGATTTTCGTTATTGTATCTGGGGCCCCTCTATCGAAATTTCTTGGGTTTTAAGTGGCATGCGTTGGTGTACGAGAGATTCGGTAGACATATATCTTTCCAGACGGGTAAGTTCATCGCCATGATCATTCTTATCAGGGGTGAAAATCTCAAAGGTACTTGGAAATGTCTTTGTATATTATTAACCTATAAATTAATCAACCACCAGACAGGGCACTATTAAAGCTATTGAAGAAGGAGCGGAACTCCGGAATGTCTAAAGATATATGGGTCTCGAAGCTTTGGCCATTGCCATGCCCCAACACTGGAGGACCCGAAATATGTTCTACCTTGACCTGTTCAACGATCTTCATCCTAATCACATCAAAAACGATCACCTAGACAGTCTGCTTATGGTTATATTTGCCTTATCACGATGGAACTTACCAATGTGGACTACTATCACGTTCGGAACCCCACATTGAAATATAATATCGAGACCCTCTCAGATCAGCGGGGCCACAAGCTCCGTCCATTCATCTTCAGCTCGAACGGCGACACTGCTGGCTCTGAAACTCAAGGACAAATCTAGATCTCCATTATGTTCTTTTTATTCGAATTCTTTAAGCGATGGATCATTAAAGGATGCGACTTCGTCAGTCATCACGGACCAAGAGCTTCGCCACATTACTCGTATACCATTCGCAATGCGGCACGGCCACATTCCTGCCAATTTTGAGCCATTCAGATGACTATCATCCCATGCATTAAAGCCTCCGGGGAGCAGATGCGACATATCCGACCCCTCTAGAAGACGCAAGCTATGCACGCGTCACTGATCTTCACCCATTCTGGGACCATTCAAACCGCTTAGCCCACATGGCCTCAATGCCGTGTGTGCAGATAGCGCCGGCCGTTGTGTCACCCTGCAGTCAATGCGGTCCCTGATGATGCTTGGTCGCCACTGGTTCAACCTGATTGCCGGAGTATAGAACATTACTTTGTTTGTCAAAGCTCGATGGCTTAATGTGCCAAAGAGATGGTGATCTTTCAAATAGGGACTTAGATTGTTGCCTTTTTTTGAGGCTTGAGTCCCTGAAAGAAGCCCCTCTTGGCAGACTGACATATGGGACATCAAAGGGACGAACGGCAGTTTAGAACTGGCAGAACATATCCAGGGTAGATTTCTGATTGCGTGCTGTTGCGGCGACTTATTTTCGTGGTCTGGCCTCTCCGCCGTTACTCCCATGCATCTCACCGAATTCGGAACGAGAACTGGCCTTCCTCCATACCATGTCAGCAGCGGCCACTGCTGGTGGATTATGGAGACTTGTGATCTACGTTGCGTTTAATAGCATCCTCATCACGGTGAGGCGTTCTGGTGGATGACAGTGGCACTTGAACTTTAGGCTTCAACGGTTCCCCGCTGCGTCCCGCAAGGTAGAGCTGCTTACGTCGGTGATAATTCCGCCACGCGACAGCCTCTCTCCCAAGTTTGTTCCACGCAATTCTAGCGCTTGGGGTTTGTCAAAATCCTCTCGCTCATAATTTTGCAGAGCTGTCATCATCAAACTCTTCTCTTGAATTAAAACTGCTTCGGTTGCTTTTTCAGGATATCCCCGCAGTTATTCAGTGTTCCCCGCGTGCTAGAACCGGAACCACTTCAGGCGACCACAACCTCATCTTCTGCGCTCTGATATCGAGATGTGGGTGCCAAATACACACTCCTACAGATTCTTTGTTATTGTATATGCTGATATATTTCGGTTACTTGCAGGCGCATTACAGTCAGCGTTATCCGGCCCGACCAGTCGGACGCCGACATCATATCCCTTGATGTCGGTGGTGATATGAACATAGAGCTCCTGAAAGCCATCATCGAAAGCGAATCCAACATCCCTCCGTCGGCACAGAGATTAGTGTTCAATAACCAACTCCTGAACGACGATTCACGCACCCTAGAGCAAGTCGGGATCGGAGAAGGGGACATGTTGGGTGTCCATGTCGGCACCCGAGGTCAACAGCCAGGTACGCGGAGTTTGGGAGGGGGCGCAAATGCGGCCACGCAGCAGGCCTTGGCACGAAGACAGGCGATGACACCGGACCCCGAAACTCTTCGTCTGCATCTTCTTGGAGATCCACGGATTCGGGAAACCGTGCGGAGACAGAACCCAGAGTTGGCGGATGCGGCAGAGGACCCTCAGCGATTCCGCGAGGTGCTATTTGCTCAACAAAGAAGGGAAGCGGAGATAGAAGCGGAGAAGGAGGCCCGGATTGCTATGCTTAACGCTGATCCATTCAATGCGGACAACCAGCGTGAGATCGAGGAGATTATTCGACAAAATGCGGTCACGGAGAATCTACACACTGCTATGGAGCACAACCCAGAATGTACGCATCTCTCTCTCCCTTGTTTATGCATGATGAATCTAACTAACTCCTCTTAGCATTTGGCCGTGTGACAATGCTTTATATTCCCGTCGAAGTGAACGGCCACAAAGTGAAGGCTTTCGTCGATTCCGGTGCCCAGGTTACGATTATGTCCCCTGAATGTGCTGAAGCCTGCAACATCATGCGCCTAGTCGACCGCCGTTATGGCGGCATCGCCAAGGGTGTCGGAACGGCAACCATCATCGGACGGGTGCATTCTGCGCAGCTTAAAATTGGAAGCATGTTCCTACCCTGCTCATTTACAGTAATGGAAGGAAAGCATATCGATCTTCTACTTGGCCTGGATATGTTGAAGAGACATCAAGCTTGCATTGATCTGAAGAAGGGCGCGCTGGTTATCCAAGATCAAGCTGTGCCGTTCCTGGGAGAAGCCGATATTCCAAAGCAATTTCAGGACGAGTTCGAAAACGAGCCCATGATACGTGGCTCTGACGGTGCTGAAGTGGGTGCTAGAACTGGAGCAGTTACGCATCAAGCGGCCGGCGGTCAACAGGCGACGGGCACCTCCGGGCCTTCATCGGCCACTGCCCCAAGGATTAACATTCACCCTTCTCCTACTGCTGGATCGCGATGGCCGCAGGATTCGATCGCGAAGATCACTGAGCTTGGTTTTACTCGCGAGGAAGCCATCCGAGCACTAGATGCGGCGAATGGGGATCTTGAGGGCGCGATCGGATTTCTGATCTAACGCGGCTCCTGTCTTTTTTTTCACTCGGTTGGGAGGTTCTTAAGCCGCACCGATATTAGCGATGACATAATCGGGTTATGACGCTGATCGCATTTAAGTTTCTACATCGCTTAGAGATATCGTCGTATCTCTTTGTAGAGCATAGGATATGGCTAGACTTTGACGGTTGTGGCAGCACCTTGCTATGCATCCCTGAGGTCCCCATCCTCCTTTCTTCTTCATCTTTCCACTTTCTGACGCTGAATTTCAAATTCTGCATTGTTTCCTCAAAGGGCGAAGATTATACTCCTGCGATAACGATCTTCACGGGATCGCTTCGTTGACTTGCTGATCTATGCCCTAGTCCCCCAGGTTTCTGTGCCACCACTAGCATTGCATTACGATGTATGTATAATTAGAAATTAAATGATCTATTGGGCTTCGATATATGCATGCCTTATTCTTCAATTTGTGATGATTCACTATAATAAGCTTTCCAGATATCTACTCATCTTTTACACATCATATTAAACACGGCTGCTATATGCATAGCTGCACGGTATATATCACGCACACTTAAAGGATACACTTTAAAGGGTATTAGTATTTTGCTCAAATAACCAACTCAAATCTCCTGTATGTCCTGTAATCCCTCTAGAATATCCACTTTTCTCGGTCATCATCGGCGCTGATCAGACCCTGACAGCCCCGCAATGGAATCCCATGTGGGTTGTGCCGGCAACTCTATTGCATTCTGCACATCTTCAGCATGAAGCTCACTATGGGATTGTTGTGTCGCGTCCATCTCCGTTTTCGCAAACTCCTCCACAGGGTAGGTTTGCGGTGTATATGCATACTGCCCGGCTGAGGCTGACCGAGCATGGGTCCTCATACGAAAGATAAGAAGCCCAACGAGAACAAGCAGGAGGAATCCCACTGCGCATCCAACTCCAATCCCGGCTTTAGCTCCGGTTGATAGTCCATTAGAGCCGGGTGGATTTGATATCGCTGTTGCTGTTGCTGATGAAGATAGCGAACTTGAGGTCGAGGAAGTTGAGGAAGTTGAGGAAGTAGAGGAAGTAGGGGAAGCTATCGAAGACGTTGTCCGAACAGAAGCAAAATCAGTAGCTTGGTATCGAATCGAAATGCCATAGGCATTGAACCCTTCGATATCCGTAGTCGTGACAGTGACATAGTGTCCGCTGCTGTCGGTAGTGGTAACTGGGAAGGTGGCGGTGTTCGTATTAGCATAGGTACAGAGGTCAGTCGAGTACCACGGCCATTCTGTACGTGTTTGGCAGATGTAGCCGCTAAGATCATCTATTAATTAGAATTTCCGTAGTCCTTCTGCTGCTTAAGAAAGAGCAAAAACCGAACATACCTAGGACAACACGTCGCTCTCGTCTCCACCAACGACCCAATATTTACAGTCGAAGAACACGCCTCTCGATACCCCGACGGACAGATCCCCGGTGAGAAGTACGCTGTGCTAGCTGAATTCCAACCAGAGGGCAAGCAGGCGGACGTGCTGGGCGGTCCTAGCTGATAATACTGACATATGCGAGTCGAGGTCCCAACGACACAGTAGACACTGTTCGAGTCAGGCCAGAAGTAAATGTCCGCCAGGCATGATGAAGCGGGTGTGAATGTTGTAGTGAGAGAGGGAGCAGATGTCATTTCTCCTTTATTCGTCTTTGGATTTGATTTGTTCTGTCTTTAGGATCAGAAACTGGAGAACGAAGCAACGGTGAAGGGATCATAATTTTCAGGAGATGAACCCCAGAAAAGAAAGCTGAACGAGACAGCTAATATGCTGGCGGTATCACAGGGGATGTAGCTTGGGGGGCCTGAATACATCGCTGAGTGTATGTAAGTCCGGCGCGTATTCAAGCAATGTGATAGGTGTTTTTCATAGTTGGGCTGTGCCCCTTGGAGGCCGAAAACTAACTAGGTCAGGAAATAGATAGGCCTGAGAATAGTACAGACAGCAGCTCGATCGTAAAATTTCAAATCAGCCATGGTCGCGTGTCCGCGCCTCTCCTGCGGATCTCGGCTCGCATCTCATTGTAATATACAGTTAGCATTTTATGGAGAAGAATGGTGGTTATGGATGCCCCTTTAAGAACACAACTTTCCTCAGTCGCCATTTATTGAGGACCAAGAAAAGGAGAGAAGAGGGAGAGAGAAGCAAACGTAAACTATAGAAAATCATTATGAACCAGGGGAAGTTCCTATTTCTGGAGTTTTCGACGACTAAATGGGCGTTGTATAACGATAATCAGAAATTAAATTAGTCAGCTATTTTCGCGTCCATTTCTCGATTATTAGCACTCCCTTAGCTCCACCAATAACACGCTAAGCCGATCGCTGGGAATAACACGGAAATTGGAATTCTTCCAATACTGCGCAATTTTAGTCTGGATATCATTTAGAAGATCAGTATGGACAGATAGAAGTAGAACAGAGTTCTCGTGAGATTATGACAATACTTTGTTGACATAGATAACTCTGGTCAAGTATTAAAGCTCATGTTTATCGAAACTCGCAAACAAAAGTCACTACTGGAAAACTTGTAAGGCTTACAGGCAGAACTGGAGGCGCAGAACAATTCCGAAACGGTCATCAGCGAGATGTTGAGTAAGAGATCTATCTCTAAGACAAGGAAAAGAAATACCGAAATGAACATGAAAAGGTACATAAAACCACAGGAAATAGGAGAAATGTCATTATTCCATACTCGATTCGGCCCGAGAAAAGAGCAGTGAAGTCCAAGCCGATCCAATCCCACTAGTGAAGAAACCCACGAGTCATGAATCATGCGAGTAATTAGATAACTTCTATGGGTGTGATAGAGGTTATTCACTTTTTCTCCTGAGGGACAGGAATTGGCTTTTCGGTCATCGCGCACAGGCGAAAGATGTGTCTGGGCTTAGCATTGAGTTCTTCGTCGATGTAGTCCACAATGGCGGAGTCTGTCCGACCGGTTAGGTATATCTGCTCGAACACACTTGGGGAAATCCAGGAGAAGCAAGATAGAAGACTCTACTTACGCAAAGTTGAGCGGTTATCAAACATGACAATAGATCGCGGTTGCCATCGGACTCTAGCCTGGAAGTCGTGGCCAGTAATGATGTGTTGCATGATAAAGTCCAGGAGTGCTTTGGTCTCCGGTTCCTTCAGGCCCTTGATCTTGGTGATGAACTCTCCGTTGACAAAGAGACACTTCTTCCCAGTGACAGGGTGCACGCGAACTAGAGGGTGTACCGTGATGACCGGGTCTTTCCGGACGAGACCCCCCATCAGGCGGGTGTGCTCGATCATCTTCGACGATGTGTGCACCGCCTCTAGCCGGTCGAGGAAAGAGCCCAGAGTGGCAGATAAACGTCTAACAAAAATGTCAGTCTATCAATTGTTCATCCACAACTCATATCTAGTGGAAATTCATACTTGTACGCAGCATCAGTGGCTGCGAAGACTGTGTCTCCGCCCACATCAGGTCCTTCCAGCAACCCCAGCATCACATAGCCAGGGGGCTGGATCTCATAACTGACATCTTGATGCCACAGAGTCGTGGTCGTCCGCTCCTCCAAGAAGCGAGCGATTTCATCTTTATTGCCATCTCGATGGATGATGTGGAAGCCCGGATAACCTCTCACTGTCCCTGACACTGGCTGATAGTTCGGTTTCCCGAAGTATCGTGCGAATTCCTGCTGACGTGCTGGGCCTTCATCGATCAGGTCCTGGTCGGGGAAGACGACCACTTTCCTCTCTGACACCAACAGCGCAAGCTCATCCTTGGCTGCATCTGAGAGTTGATTCAATTGAACGCCCTCTACCACGCTGCCAATGATGGGCTGGATAGGGGTCACTTTGACGCCAGGGCCAAGCAAATTGGGTTTGGTCTTGTCCTTGACGCGCAGCGCGGGGTCTTCATACTCAAACGGCGGCAGTGGATCGAACCAAATCTTATCCCACGTCGGCAGATACTGGGGATACTTGGTCCTGCGGTTATCAGACACGCTAACATAGGGGATGTTGATGTCGTAGGCGATAGGCGCCTCGGTAGTCGTCGCCGTTACCGTTGCGGACATGGTCGATCGCGTCTGGCGGGACAATTCTATAGGGCTGATTCAACAGGCGCAGAAGAAAAAGCAATGTGAAAGCGCTCTATCCGCGCAAAAAAAGACAGGGTGCCTGGCGCCTTTTTGTTCCTGATCTGGTGGCCTCTATTTCGCTCATCGGTCTCCACTGCTTTGAGAACCTTCGTCGACATCTCTTTGACAAGAACATACGGTCAAGGAGGTCGCACCAGTAGGACGAAGGCGCCTGAACGAATCTCCACCGCGCGTTCTCTTCTAGCTTCGAGAGTCGCAGCATCTGTGAAGTTTGAGGATCACCCTTCGCAGGGTTCCACTACTAGTCAGGTAGAAACTGCCACAGACATTCTGCGACACTGCCAGGGCCACCTGGTCCGGAGGCGCTCCTGGAAGAGAGCGGAAGATGTCGAACTGAAGTGTCGGTAAGGCTTAAGCTACCAGTGCCAGCTTATACTACGGGCTACGTATCCAACGGTTCGACGATGAGCACGCGGACTGAGAATACGCAGCTTGGGACGGTTGATTTTTCTCGGGCACTAGACGGGACTAAACCTTAGGATTAGTCTGTTAGGCGTTCACCATCCCGCTCCACTCGTTCTCCATTATGGAGAAATTTTTGATGTCAGGGCTTGGGACGGTGAGGAACATCCGTTGCCATTTTGCCCTCTTGGTCCTGGTTGAGCATGAAGCCGAGTGGAGTGATATGGATATGCGACACGCCAGGACAGGCAAGGATCTCAAACAATCGGAATCGAGCCGCCGCTATCCTCGACTGGAGGCCGGTTTCCGGAGATTACCCCCAGCGTCTAGAGCAGTCCTGTTTGAGGTTAGTCCGATGCTTTGCGTGGCCGATGTATGAGCAAGTTCCTCGGGCGTCGAGCCTCGGAGCTATGTCCCGCAACACCACCTACCCTGAAGGGCAAGATACATTCAACCAGGGGCCCTAGTCGAGGGAAAGCTAGGCGAGCTAAAGCTCCATGAAAATGACAAAGATCTCCTAGTTGCTTCACTCTGGCAGAACCAGGGCGTAACGATAGGCACTTGACTCTCTGTCTGTGTGTGACATGGGCTGTATGTTTTTCAACCCCAGTTCCACCGTTGGTATGGTGGTTCCATGTTCTAGAACACCGGCAGGAGAAATTGGGGATCCTTGACTTAGTGTGCAAATTCTTGCACTGCTGAGCCACTGCATGTCAGTGAGAAGATCCTGCCTTGAGTATGCATCGTATGAAGTCACCGATTGGCTACCACCATCATCCTAAGTGTACTCACTAGTACCTGCGGAGGTAATTCCATGCAAAGCTACGCCCTGGTGGGAAGTTTGGGACTAGATCCTCATTAATTCTTACCTATGATATCGGAACCCAAAAAGCGGTAAGCGTAGTGGAACTTCTAAACGTCAAGCAGTCCACTTCGGACGACCTTGTTTCTGAATGGAACCCTACCGAGGACGGCTGTGATGGAGTTGGTTTACGTGTTTCATTGTCCGAATGGATTTTGATCCCCAGAATTGCTTATACCGTCTCAACACGAACTCTGATTACGACGTCCTGCAAACAGACACGGAATTGCGCTGCTAAACTAACATTGCTGTTTTTCTTTTCTTGGCATGGCCCTAATCGGCGTCTTTAACCGTCGGCAGTGTCCAACTTCAAGGTTATTCTTAGTTCGGTATCCACAGTTCCACCAAAACAGAAGAAGTTGAAACTGCTCTGCACTACTCCTGCCGATGCCGAAGGGAGATGAAGGCTAGCAGGATCCCGTGCGGTGAAAGGCCCAGTTTTCGGGGCTTTTCTGCGGAGCCTATGCCAGATGAGATAAGGTAACTTGTCAAGTGATCCAGCAAGTGTTCTACAGTAGAACTCTGAACCGGCGTCGTTCTTGTGCCCCGCCGATGGCACCATGCACTACTCTCCCGTAGAGAGGCAACAGCAAAGGAATGATGCCCAATGATTCCCCTCGCTTGAATTGCATTTTTCCCTTATTTTTTTTCTAATTGGCCTACACTAACCTGTAATTGTTTGGGCATCTGACAGTTGTTGGGAAAGTCGATCATAATCTGTGCTGAAGCCTCCACAACCTAACGCCTCCTTTTCCATTTATGATATCAGCATGAGCGCCCGTATTCTTTACCTAATGAGAGTCAGAAAAGTAAAGATGTTCATCATCGTTACGAATCTTTCTTGAAAACCTAAGAGGACGTCATTATCATTTGTCAATGATTATGTGGAGTCATTTTAAACTAGCCTGACAGCCGCCAACTGGTCCACAGGATTGGAAACACAACTACGCTAACATTATTGACGGCAGCGATCATATCACTATTTCTTCAATCTCTCACCACCCGGGAAATATGACTGCGAGCATTACTCCACCTATGACCAAGGTCATGACAAATAGAAAGGCTACTTCCGATAATAGAGTCGATATAGCTGTCATGTGCATACATATACTGCATAATTTTTTATCAACTCGTGCAGTATCGCGCTGTGGTTATTCCATTGTATCTCCTTATCAAGGAATAATCATAATCTATCGACTATACCAATCGTGGTCACACAAGATTCAGCAAGGCTACGATCACAAGGAAATAGGTACTTATGCGTGAAGCTCGAGCATAGTTCATGAGATCACATATGCTGTGTTCCTTGTATGTGATATCTCAGATGCAGTGTTCCTGGCGCCACTGATGGTCTGGAACATCACTTCAGCGGGAAGACAACATCTCGTATCTCATTGTGAAACTCACCGCGCTTGCGGCCGAGAATGACTCGTAACCGCCTCACCGCTCAGATCCTGGTTCAATAGCAGTCAACCCGGTGATTTATTTGCTTGGGTATCACCGATTGCATGGATTATTCGAAGAATGCTGGGTTCAATAAGAGATAAGAAGTACGCCTCCGAGCATGGGCAGATGACTCAGAACGCTGATGCCGCAAGTACGAAACATCGTTGGCGATTCTGATAAAAGTCGCAGCTTGTGTTCTGGTTGCTGGATATCACCTTCGTGTGTCCCGAGAAACCCAACCGCCTACTTATCACCAACCCAACCGGAGCACATCGAGCCGATGAATGATTGATGATGATGATGATGATGATGCAAAAGAAAGTCCCTCTGACATGGACTTGCAGAAGTTCTGAGGCAGTCTTTCTGAATACCGCCGATAGCGGAGTTAGATGTTGAACAGGATCTGCGTCACAGCATATTCGCCATGACAGGGAATCATAATAAAGGTAGGATTATGATCTGTGAAACGAGATCACGACTTGGGGAGGACAGGTTGAGGGTTTAGGCGCCTATTCTTCCCGGAAAGATTTCTGTGTCCGACCCTTGCTATGTACACTGATTTTAGGCTGCTAACAGAGACCGCTTCCCAACGGGAAAAATATCGCTCAGAATTCTGGTAGATTCCTAGCGGTCCATGACTTAAGATGATATACTGAAATACGTCCGCTGCAGCTCTCTGGGACAATAAGATATGGCCTCCATGGAGAATAGGTATGATTAGCGACAGATCATGTGCTGATTGAAAGATCATTGCTGGAAGTATCGTCAGTAGTCGAACCTGCCGCAGTAAGTACAATAGAGTTTCTCCCACTTGGAACAATTATACCTTTCCTTGGGTTATCTGCAAAGAAAAATATCTGCTATCGAGGTCCTGCAGAATTTCCGGCGCAAGCCTCCAGGGATTACTTTTCCCAGAGTCGGCTTCTTCAAACTCGGTAAAAGTCTCACTTTTCCCCGGATAACAGTGACAGTGAGAACGAGGTGAGGCCGTGTTGCATAAAGGAGCAAAATCTTAGTTAAAGGGTTGATCGCGCAGGATAACTAATCATTACATATAGCTAAGTGTAGCTCGATGAAGCAAAGTCAACGCATGGACAGTTTTGGCACAATCACGGCGCCTTTCTCACAAAGATCTCTATTGAGAGACTCGATCTGAGGTTGACCAATAGCACCCAACATTGAATCAGAAACTAAGCTATTTCCATTCCGGAATTTATCTGTCTGGGAACACGTGGAAATATATAAAAATCCATTCACCTACAGTCCCTAGAGTTCCGTATGGAAAGATTATCGTACAGTGAACCTGAAATAAGATTTATAGATACAAAATATTAACATACCTCCACGGACATCAGAGCAGTATCGCAGCTCTAATTGTCGGCATTGGGTATGACGATATTAAAGTATGCGCAGTGGATCGCTCATCTCCGCCAAGAGACGAACCACCACGGTCTCGTGGAGAGGTTTCAAAGCACCGTCAATCGAAACAACCAATCGTCTCAGTCTCTTCGTCATTGATAATGGCCGTTTCTCCACCTCCAATATCAGATAAGAAGTGTTGTTGCAGAAACTGACTCGACCACCCCCTCATGCTTATCCTTATCAACGGGATGCATTCACCGCCATCAGATCCCGCTAGCAGAAAGGGGTGTTATTATGTTTGGCCAAGCTGATAAGATATCTCAGCATGCCGCGCTTTCTTATAATTGAGCACTGGGATCGCCTGATGGGTTGAGATGAAAATTATCGCGCTTGTCCGATCTTCGCAGCTCCCGGTGGAGGATGTTATCGGGCGGGTGGAAGTTCCTATCGCTTTACAGTATATACTTGAATCTGTGCCCTGCATAGATGGAATCTTTGAAGAATTTCTTGTATATTTAATGAGATAGATATTGTATAGTATAACAGTTATCCCTAATCTGTAACAATGGCCATTCAACCCTGGGAAGTAGAAGCCAACAAGTGCAAGGAGCTCCTTGCCAACTCGGTCCCCAAACAATGGATGGTCCCTGAGGACAAGTTGCCTCCACCGGAGGAGCTCAATGTCGTCGATTTTCCTCATACGAGCGGCTTTCTTACGGAGAAGGAACTCTCGATCACGGAGATGTCCGCGACGGCGCTGGTCGCAGATATGGGCAAAGGCGAACTTACCGTAGAAGAGGTGGTGGCGGCATTCTTAAAGAGAGCTACGATTGGTCATCAGCTTGTGAGTTGTGGATCTATGTTTTTGCTAGTATTATAGAAAGAAGACTTAGATTGACTTGCATTATGAAGTTGAATTTCGCGACCGAGTTTATGGCGGATGATGCCATTGCGCGGGCAAAGGAGCTCGATGAGTACTTTAGGAAGACGGGGAAATTGGTTGGACCTTTGGTGAGTTGATAAATGGCCCTCGTGATTATTTATGCATATAAGATTGATGCAATAGAGCACGGAGTCCCTATCAGTGTTAAAGAGCACATTGGGCTCAAGGGTCGTATTTGCCATACTGGATACGTCGCGTGGTATTTCATCATCGAAAATCGATGGCAATGGAACATATAGATTCACTAACGTATGTTGTCAGGATCAAGAACATAGCCCCTGAAGACGCCCTCCTCGTCCGACTCCTGAAAAAAGCCGGTGCTGTATTCCACGTCCGGACCAACCAGCCACAGTCTTTAATGGTACGTCAGTAATAACTATCGATCCCACCTATATCAGAAACCAGGCATACTCACAACGAAAAGCATCTTGACTGCAACAACAACATCACCGGCATGACTGTCAACCCTTACAACAGGAAACTCTCACCTGGCGGTTCATCCGGCGGAGAAGGAGCCTCTATGGGCTTCAAATGCGCGCCGCTGGGCATCGGAACAGATATTGGCGGCTCAATCCGTGCTCCTGCAGCATTCAACGGCGCATACGGTCTCAGACCAACCGCTATGCGGAACCCGTATAACGGAGTCATCCTCGCGGGAGATGGACAGGAGTCGATTCGTTGCGTTGTTGGGCCGTTGGCTGCGCAGTCCGTGGAAGATCTGAATCTGTTTCAAAGAGCGGTACTTGATCAAGAGCCGTGGGATATTGGGACGAGTCTGGTCTCCATGCCGTGGAAGAGGGTTGAGCCGAAGAAGGATATCACCGTTGCGATTATGTGGGATGATGGGTGAGTGAGATGGTCTTGAGATAAACAGCTCTATTGCCGTATGTTGCTGATATAGAACTGTATAGAGTCGTTCATCCCCATCCGCCAATTACTCGAGGGCTGCGGTTCGTTAAGGAGAAACTTCTAGCGGCAGGCATCAGAGTCATTGACTGGGAGCCATTCAAGCATGATCACGGCTGGGAGATTGTCGTATGTTTCTTCCACCCTTTCTCCCTAACATCATCAAACAAGTAACAAAAGACCAGTCAACCCTCTATTTCCCTGATGCTGCAGCATGTCAACGCAACCTGATCGCTGAATCTGGTGAACCTATCCTCCCTTTAACTGAATGGGCCTTCCAATACAGCAAACCACAACCTATCTCCGCGACAGAGAACTGGGAATATAACGTAAAGCGCGAAAAGTACCGCGCCGAATACCATGCACTAATGAAGGAGCGCGGCGTTGATTTCATCCTCAGCCCAACCTATGTCGGCGTTGCTGCTGCCCTAGGCGAGCCCCAATATTGGGGATATACTTCTATCTGGAACATTCTCGATCAACCCTGCGCCGTGTTTCCGACTGGGCTGGTGCAAGATCCAGCGGTCGATAAGGTCGATGCAGAGTATAAGCCGAGAAGCGAGACAGATGAGCGTGAGTGGAAGAAGTATAGTCCTGAGAAATTTGCGGGTGCGCCTATTGCGGTGCAGTTGACGGGGAAGCATTGGCATGATGAAGAGACTGTTGCGGCTGCGAAGATGATTTCGGAGCTTGTGCGATCTTGATGACGATGGAAAGGTATTTTGTCGAATCCCATGGCACGGAAGCAATGAAAATGATGGACTAGGCATTCGGGATTAAATCCTCTGGATTGCTTAATATCTAAAACTACCGAGATCTATCGCCATATTTATGCTTGAGGATAGGTCCTGACCATGTTTGCTACCTCCTCCACCTATTTTTCACCGAGATCCAGATCGAGTATGTCCAAGAGCACGTCTTAGATCAACATCTGGAATAACTCTGATCTTTGGAATAGATCAAACGGAGTAGATTTGGGTAGGACCTGCCTACCCGTGGTTTCGGGTAGATGAGGTGCGCGGCAGCTCGCCTTCGGTACGGCGGCTAGGCGCTGACATATTTTGCTATATGATATGGTTGATATGCAGTTTTGTTATCACTGGTCTCATGTAAATATGTTATTCAGATCGAAGACAGGCATCCATAGATATATATTTGTTTATGTACAGTACATTAAACCTTGATGACTCCGTACAATATCCTCCCCTGGGAATTCGATATTCGTGACCATAGACTCATGTCTCTGTATCCCAAAATACAACAAAGGATGCGCACAGTTCAGCTCTCCCTTGCTATGTGGCTTAGAACTTTTCGAGGATGACGATGTTGGGTATCTCTGATATCACAAAGCTAGATTAACCGCAATGACAATATCACCCAGCTGAAAATAAACTGCTGCTGTGGAAAATTGTATTTGTGTGAATAGTTGGATTGTGTGTCTGTGCTAAAAGCATGCCTCAATCGCGGAGTTGCTCTTCTTATACTGGAGAGGTAGAACTGCGCGAAGGCTGAGCCTCATAATCTGGCTGTCAAAAGCCAGATTGCGATGTGGAATGTTCACAATGGAAAACTTGTAGAAAGACGCCGAGCAAAAGGATGTACCGAAAGGTACTAGTATTGCTATCACGTCTGACGAGGTAACTGCTCGTCGTATAAAAATGATACTGAACTGGGCGCGGCTAACACCTAGGGGAGTTTGGGATAGCTTGATCTGGGATAAAGGTGCTGACTGCCCGTATGGCCCATCAATGGCAGTTTCAAAGCCTCACGACGAATACAAGTGCGTTATTTCCGAGTCTTTGGTAGTCGCTCGACTTTTTCAAAAGTAGGTGTCGCGCTCCAGATTCAGTCTTTTTTAAGCGCGCTTATGCCTAATCTTCTAGTTCAAGGGTGAGGAGGTTTTCTTCTAGTCCTAAAAGGCCCTGGGCGAAGTGAAGTCGCCCCTGAGTACTGACAGTCGTGAATCGACGTTCAGTATTGAAGTCATGTGGACTCTGCCCCTGGGCTGTGCTAGAAGCTGCGGTGTGCACGGAACCATCCTATATAGCTGTAAGTATATATGCATGGACGATAGATAGTACTCGGTTCGCTGATGTGAAGTTGATGACTTACCTGACTATTGAGATCTTTCTTTGTAGTGTATTCGTAGGGAGGTCCCCTGCCCTTTTTAGCAGCGGCCACCCAGGCGGATTCGCACCCGACTGCTATCGAGAATGACGACTGCCAACCAGTCAAACGAGAGATCTCACATAGCTTCGAGACGGTCCAGCCCCGTTGAGCAGCATCCATATACTGCACACCAGCAAAGAACACTGGAACGGTAATTTCCGTGAGAGCTCCGCCTAGTGTTGGATTGAGACTCCCTGCGTCGAAATTGTATTGCTGTGGGAGATAGATACCGGCCATTATCTTGCCAATTGCCTGGGCATATTCGGCTGTTGTTGAGGCTGCCACACCAGCAGCGACCATCGTGGCCGGTGGCATAGATGGATGGAGCCGATTTAGTAGTATTCGTCCAAGATAGTAATAACTCCAGAGGACAGCTATTGTATGCGTGCGGTATTGCAATGCCGGTCCGAAGGGCGTCGAGATAGGAGCAGCTATGTCAGCAGACAGAGGCGTGTACTCCGGGCCAAAAGAGCCAGCAAACACATCGAAGGCAGCCAATATATTCTCCCATTCGGTCTCTGCGTCCTGAAAGGGGATTGATGACATATCGCCCTCTTCCGCATCATCGGGCAGAACAGTCGAGCCGCGACACGTAGATACAAAAGCTGCGGGAAGGCGGACCGGGCCTCTTACCGGCACCATGCCATACATTGGCGGTTCTTCCTGACGACTCGGTTGATCAGATGGATGAGGTCTGACAACAAGTGGTCCCTGCGTAGAGCTTCTGGAAGCACCACTAGGTGCTGGTCTACCCGGTCCTCCTTGGGGGTGCTGACTTTTGGGTGCGAAGCGTGCCATAAACTTGAAAAGGTCTGAATTTGGTCTCCACTCGCCTCCGTAAGCCTTCAACGATCTTATCTTTCTCTTACGGTCCCTATAACCAAAGTCGGCTAAGCGGCCGAGTAATAGCACCAAGTGATCCATGGACCCGTATACAGCGTCCAATCTTCCGATGCCAGCACGGGGTGGACACTGTCCCCACTGATCATACGGGGTGCTATGACAGCCGTTAGCAGACTTAGAAACCACAAGTTGGAGATCACTCACAAGAGACGGTTGCCACTGATCAAGCTTTGGAAAAGATCTTGCTTGGTATACCACCAATAAAGATCGCTTTGAATCCTAAAATTCTCAATGTCCTTTTTAGTGAAATGCCTCCTTGGCGATGCTGGTTGTCTTTCATCCTCGATTATTCCAAATTGGTCGTAAGAAATAGCTCTACCCATTAAAATGCCGACCAAATTCTCATCTACCTCACTTTCCTTCTCGGAGAACGGATCATCCTCTGTTGCTCCGCCGCTAAATTGATCATACCAAGGCCATGTTCCCGACTGAGCCATCTGATCCCGCTGGGCTCGTACCCTGCGCCGGTGAGCACGCAGGTCCCGAGTTAGCCCTGAAAAATCTATCTCCCTAATCAGCTGAGCGGACCCTGCTACATGGCTGTTCCACTTGTGATGCTCGGCTGCGGTGACCTCGTAGAAACCAAGAAGAAGCGTAGCCGCCAACGTGGCGATCTGTTTCCGTCGCAAGGGAAGGCCGACTGCGACCCCCACTTTCTTCAGGGCATAGTGGTAATGTTTTAGTGAGACTGTGAGGGAGGCATTCTGAAGCTTGGCAATATGCGAACTGCTCAAGGCAAGAATAGCCTGCAGTAATGCTGGATGCTCCAAAGCCTTGAGGGGTAAGGTGTAAGTCCACAAACCTTGGTGAGCCGGAGGGATCACTGCTCCCAATCTGATCGAGGAGTTCGTCGGGTGTCTCTCCCAAATGGAAATGGATGGACCTGTGGAGTGAATAAAGTGCATGAAGATGCGGGCAGTTTTAGGGTTATTGAGAGGCGACGACCCCATGGATGGACGATAGGACGCCAAGACATTTGGTTCGTTCAGATGCGTGGTGAAGGATCTTAGACGTTCATCCTGGCGTGCAGATGCCATGATCAGATTCAATTGGTTGAAGCTCTCAATTTGTCTCTGTTCTGTCATCTCCTCCTCGGAATCGACATCATAATAATCGTCGCTTTCATCGTTATATCCAGAGGGAGAAGATAGCATCTGCGAAGGCGAGGACTCTTTCGGTTGCGATGGTACTTCCGGGAAATCACTGATGGCGTGTTGCTCACTCGCTGTTTGAGCTACACAGTCAACCAATCATTCTCACATATCTGGGGTATTGGGCAAGCACTGACAACTCGCTGCTGGTGGGACTTGCGGCATGTTCATCTAGACGAGACAATACGTTAGCAACTAGAAACAAGACTTCAGATGAGAACGGTACATACCTGGGAATTAGGTATAGGTCCCCAATTAGCTGCGTCTGATGGACGCATTTGTCTGAGTTGCTGCGACGCGGCGCCTTGATCAACAATAGGGACCTGTGGTTCTCCGACTCCAGGAGTCTGGTAAGGATGCTGCTGATCGAGCATTGATTGATATGAAGGCTGTCCTGAGAGTGCGACCCATGTATCTTGATAGCCATCATTTCCTGTTATCGTGCCGGTAATTCCAGTAGTGACGGGTATTGGCTGGGTCGCAACGAAATTCTGCGTTTGCGCGAATCCCTGATTCCGTCCTGTGGGAGCTGCTGTTGGATAATAGAAAGGCACCGCATTCGTTGCCTGGGATTTAGGTAACTGAGGAATTTCCCCGGTGCTGACATGTCCAGCAGCTCCGGTCGGTGGCAAATATACCGGCCGCGGAGCCAGTAGAGGGTGCTGCGATCCTCCCGGCTGGGATTGCGAGAACTGCGCATTGTAACTGTCATACGGAGGCAATCTCATCGGTGGCTGACTTTCCAGTGGTCCTGCCTGAAAAGCCCCGAAGGGACCCAACGGATGCTTGAAGATGACGCGCTGTGCATAGCCTTCGCACTCTCGTTTCGATTTGATACAATTGTTGCATATCGGTTTCTCTTCACCACACTTGATGCGTCGCTTCCGACATGCTATTCAAGATGTCAATTGTTTTCTATTCGTGATAGGCTGGATGTTGGACGTACTCAAACAGCCTGTCTTGGTGCGTTTTTTAGGACCGCGGGGAGGAGGCACATTCTTTGGGACAGCTTCCTCTGCAATGCCGGATTCTGCTTCGGGAGGTAAGTCTGGTTTCGAGTCCTCTGGGGAAGACTGTCGCTCTAGGGAGCCTTTTGCCTCCTCCTCTTTCTCCATCGCCTCGTCGAAGGTTAATGTTGATGACACGAAGAAGAGGACGACTGGTAAGCAACCGCAGTCGGTGTTATTAAATCGCGTAGAAGCTTATCTGAGTGATCACGGCCCACATGGGCCTGGACTGCCGTTGAAGCCGCGAACGAGCTCGAGCGCTACCGACGGCAAGTCACAGAATCAAAACAGAAACCCGAGTCAGAATTCAATTCAGAGAAAGATGATGAGGGGGCCGTTGGCCGTAATTGAGCTGGCGGCTGTTCTGCTAGGCCCGTGGCGCTTGGATGGGATTGTCCAACCATGTGGCTGACGGGACCATCGCAGATCTTAGGTTGCTAGCGGTCAAGCGTTGGGTCTAACGATCGCCCAAGAGCATGTACATCGACGGGGGGGATCGTCCACTCGGTCGTGTTGCGCAACAACTAAGTGCCGCGCTTTTCAGTAGATGAAAGGAGTTTCACAGGATCTGTCCGATCCTAGATCCACCATCCGCGTGGTCCCCGTGTTGGATACATTCTTAAGGCGTCTGTCTACCCTTTGACGTCTCAAGAGGAACCGTTCGAATCCGTCTAGTACTAGCTCAAGAAGATAGCGATTTCGCTGTGGCTCGCAACCCTACACGTAGAGTCGCATTCGTTATTCTCCGGTGCTGCAAAACGCGCGGATGCCAATCAAGGAGGATCCCGATCTTCGGGGAATGGCCATTTGAACTCTGGATCAACTCTGTTTTGCCGGGGGCCTAAATTATTAGGATTGCGATCTATCATCCCGCCATCGGCCATCGACAGGGGGTTCTGGACGAACGGCGTCTCCGCGAAGGCGGGGCTTATCATAACTGTGGAACCAACTGAGGCCAAACGGAATGATCCTCCCTGAAAGACGAAGAGAAAGTTTCTGGATAAATTCGCAAGATACCGCGGAAAGAAGGTTAGCATCGGATGAATGAGTCTCCAAATTGAGTATGTGCCAAAGCTGTTCAATAGATTACACTATACCCGCAGTCTCAAAGACATCTTCCATAACGATCATGATGATATTAGGATCTCTCGCATTCGTGGATGTTGGCATGTGTAGATCTAGGTTAGTGATCACATAAGCATTTACAATCAATTCCTCTGTGGAGAGTTAATATCGATTTAGCCCAAGTGGGACGGACCATCAGTTCAGGACGCCTCAGCGATAATCGGTCTTACCGGCAGCTATTATACACACCATTTCTCGTTGAACCATATACAGGCTATATCATTTAAGAGAGGAAGTCAATCCTCTTAGCAACAGCTTGGAAGGGCTTGATATTGCTATTATTTTATGTGCAGTCAGATCTGTTACGAAGGGGATGAGCGACAGAACCACCAATGCAGTCTAATAGATTTAGCGCAGCTGCCAATCTCCCGTGACTGGCCAAGCCCCAAACCCCAACAACGCCCAGGGTTAAGCGGCGCAAAGACGGCGGGACCTGCTAAACCTAAAATTTGCGGTTCGGGGATATCGCAAATTTCGTTCAAGCTTTGCTGTGCACGAGATCAGATGCACTGTGAAGCTCAGGCTGACAGCTGACCCCGGATTGAGCTCTGGCGTCACTGACCTCGAATCTTTCCAGGGCGTCCAGGAAGATCTCTGGGTTCTGACTGTTGGAGATTACGCGACACATACCAAAATGTTCGCCGTTCCGGGCTGGTCAGTGCCGACCTCGGCCCTCAAGCAGCAGACAGAGCCAGGTTCGAAGCCAGTCCTCCCGCAGCAGACTGCAGACAAACTGGAGGATGATGCTGGGACACCGGATCAGAAGTCGAAGAAGAGGAAGCGTGGGCATGGCGCTGAGAACAATGTCACCAAGGCGAACCTGGAGGAGATGTTCCGACGGCATATCGAAGGAAACGCTGGAAAGAACAACTCCAAAAAGGACAAGAAGAAGGGCAAGAAGACTGGAGATTCCGGGGGAGCGAAGGGAAAAGATACGGATGCCAAACCTATAGCGCACTCTGATGCCAATGGGGATGAAGCAGTGTCTGAAAAGCAAACAGAAGCCAACGCGGACAGCCAAGACCATACTCAGAAGAAGAACAAGCGACGAAAGAAGAATAAGAGTTCTCAGCCATCAGATGATTCTGTCAAAGAGCAGACAAACGGCGCCACTGCTCCGATTGATCCTCTACCTGCGGCACCACCAGCAACGACAGCAAAGTTGACCCCTCTGCAGCAAGCGATGCGACAGAAGCTTGTATCGGCCCGCTTCCGGCATCTGAACCAGACCCTCTATACTACTCCTTCAAGTCAGGCCCTTGAACTCTTCACCGCGAACCCGGAGCTCTTTGAGGAATATCATGCTGGGTTTTCTCGTCAGGTCAAGGAATCATGGCCGTCCAACCCCGTTGATGGTTATATCAAAGGCACTCGGATTCGTGGTGCGGTGCAGCCGACCCAGAAGAAGCAGCAAAAGGGCAATGGAAACCGCAGTGGTCCCGCTCCGCTCCCGCGGAGACCCAACGGCGTTTGTACGATCGCCGACTTGGGTTGTGGTGATGCTCAGCTCGCTCGTTCCCTCACTCCCTCCGCTAAAAAGTTGAATCTTAAGCTCCTCAGCTATGACTTGCATGTCCCGGATGCTCTCGTTACTAAAGCTGATATCTCCAACCTTCCACTTGAGGATGGAACTGTCGACATTACAATATTCTGTCTGAGCTTGATGGGAACGAACTGGGTATCCTTCGTCGAGGAAGCTTGGCGGGTTCTTCGCAGCGACGGTAAGGGTGAATGCTGGGTTAGTGAGGTCAAGAGCCGTTTCGGCAAGGTGACCAGGAAGAAGGCTCAGATTGGTGCCAAGAAACCGCTCAGCAAGGCTGAGAAGAAGAAACTTAAGAAGAAGAGCCCAGATGATGCTGGCTCCGACGTCGATGACGACGAGGATATCTACGCTGAAGATGCCCAGGAGACCGCTGCCAACGACGAGACGGATATCTCTGCTTTCGTTGAAATCTTCCGGACCCGTGGATTCGTTTTGAAGCAGGAGTCGGTCGACAAGTCGAATAAGATGTTTGTGAGGATGGAGTTCGTGAAGCAGGGTGTGCCGACGAAGGGCAAGCATGCGTCTGCTGCGCTGGCGACAGGACCTCCAGGACGGAAATGGATCACCAAGTTGCCAGAGGATAAGTCGATGACGCCGGAAGAGGAGGCCAAGGTTCTAAAGCCTTGTGTCTATAAAACTAGGTAGATATATTGGGATAGACCACGATACCCATGCTAGATTAGATATCATCCATTCAAAAAAGCACATGACAGAGACATTGGAGTAAATGCGTTCTTTTTCTATTTTCCTGACATAAAGACCATCGAGCTCGTGCGATCATAGTTCGAAGCCTTGTTCGGCCTAGAACTTCCGAGCAGAGACTTCTAAAACCCAATCATTAATTACTACCCAGGGACGACACGGCCCGTCCCATCTCTTCCTCATCGTAGATCCGGAAACCTTTCTCCTTTGTCACACTGGCCAGCTGGACATTCTTTGCGTCAAGCTTCTCCTCCATCACCTGTTTGAGCGTCTTCAGTACCAGCGTCTCTGCTTCGGCCAGCGTCAGAGACCGGTGGTACTCGTTCTGCAATTCCGCCTGAGCACCTTCGCTTCCGGATCCGATGGCCTTAGCATCGTATCTGTAGAAAGTACCTGAGGGTTCGGCATGGTATCTGGGAAATTTATCAATTGACGTCAGTGCCGGTCTGGACATACAGTGCATTGGGAAAACATTGCACGCACAGCTGGGGGCCGTCCTCATCATATCCTGCAATTAGCAATGCAACACCAAACGGTCTGCTCATCACACTCTCTTCACCATCTGCTCCTTCTCCGAATCGTAGGGCCAGGTCACAGATTGCCTGGGTACAGCTCTCAACGCGGAGCGGCTCCGCGTAGTTGAAGGCGTGGTTCTGCGACTCGACACGAGCATGTTCAACAAGGGATCGTGCATCGGCTTGCAGACCGGACATGGCGCAGCCGATATGCTGGTCGATCTCGACGATCTTCTCTACGGAGGAAGTCTCAAGGAGGGTGGAGGTAACACGCTTCTCGACACCGAGAATTACACCTTCGGATGTTGCTACCTGGTTGGTGTTAGATTATGCAACAGGTCTTCATGCTGGAAGACCGTATCCCAGGGTCACGGATTGCTGATGTCGTTGGAAAGGGTCATCATGCGACGTACTCCGATTGCAGTAGAACCAAGCTTGATAGCCTCAAGGGAATATTCGACCTGGAATAAACGACCTTCTGGAGAGAAGGTGCTGTCCGATGACTGTTAGAAGGATATTACAAGCGAGTCATAGCGGTTCCAGGTATCCATACTTGATTCCTCGGTCTGTAGAGAGCAGTTAGATGACCGCATCGGAGGGGAGAGACAACGGAAGCTTACCATATTCCGATCGCGCGATGAACATGACGGGCTATGTGTAAGGGGTGAGAACTGTAACAGCAACAGGAGGAGGTGAGGAGTATATGACGGTAGTGAGAAAGAGAGTATGGTGTCGTGGATGCGGGGGAAGTTGAGGCGAAGTTGGACAGACAGCTGGACGAAGCTCTCAGACGAAGCTCCCGGCTTGCTTGTCGCCTACGCAAACCAGCGTGCCTGGACGGAGAGGGCGCTAGCCCGAAGAAGCGTGATACACAACTCCGCCTTCTCGCTGCCATCTTAAGTATATCTGCCCGACGTGTCGACGCTTACACATTGCACATCTGGTTTCAGATTGCTGCTTTTTCTTCATGGTTCCCATGATTACTGATCCTTACTTGCTCAACCACAACCTCCCGGGCAATGTCCGCCAATGAGCGCCGCTCAAGTTATATGGCCGCACCGCGACCCCGCGTAGTGTCTGGTCGCGCCGGCGCAACAGACAAGATTTCACGCGGCGAATATTCCCCGTTACAAACGGACAACATGGACCAGATTCCTCGGGGCACGTCTAGTCCGAAAACTGGACTTCATCGGGAATTCAGTACTAGTGAGAAGCGTACAGAGCGCACGACAACAACCACGCGGGAAAAAGTGCAAGTCAGGACGAGAAACCCGGTGAGGGAGTCGGTAAATGGAGGAAATCGTGGAGAGTCAGATAAGGCGAGGGCCAAAAGACCAGGTCCGACGGACGGGTCACCCGCTGTGCGAAAGAAGGAAAAGGAACAGGTAGATCGTGAGTAGGATGAACAATTGACGTGCGACATACTCAAACTGATCGCTGTGACTCTAGTACCATGGAATCCTCAAGCCACTCTTGTTGCACACACCTCTGCTCCTCTTGCCAGTCGAGTCTCTGTACCTCCTTTATTTTCAGCAGTTCCAGCGTCCTTGCAACCGGTGCCAATGCGTGGACTCTCTCTGGATCAACAAGAATCGGCTATCCTGGAGGATCTGTTGTTCGTGTTTATGGGCTACGAGGGACAATACATACATTACCACAGCTCCTATGACCCTTCCGAGGAAAAGGACCGCTTAGTGGGCCCTTCATTTCAGATTGCGCCTGGCCTGGACCCGAGTCTAAGAGATCTCACCATTTCTATGCTAAAAATGGCGACCCATTACAGCTCGATAGAGTCTTTTGTGGAGGTGTTGAGCCGTGCGGAGTTTGGGGCCGTTAGTCATGCTTTGTGCGCTGCGATCAGGAGACTTCTGAAAGACTATCTGATACTAGTCGCGCAACTGGAGAATCAATTACTGAACAATCCTAATTTCACCTTGCACGTCCTGCATCTCCATACCATGCCAACTAGCCAGACCCTGGCACAGCTATATTCATTGGGGCAGGAACTATTGAGACGGAACCAATTGCTAGATCAAGATCTCGACGAGTCGATTGCGGACTTTGATGATGTCGACAATATCTTGGAACAACTCAGAGAGGGAGGAGATCTTGCTCCCGGAAGCATGTCCAGCAAGAAGGTCTGCAAAGGAGGGAATGTTCTCGGCCTACTGACGGAGCGATTATCCACATTCTCGGGCGACCCCGCGACAAAGGCCCTGCTTGAGACCCTGCTACGGGAGGCTAGTCGACCGTACATGGTTATGTTGAATGAGTGGTTGCACCACGGGGTAATCAAAGATCCTCATGCAGAGTTCCTAATAAAGGAGCAAAAGTGGATCAAGCGCGAGAAACTAGAAGAAGATTACACGGATGAGTACTGGGAAAAACGATACACGATCCGTGAGCATGAGGTACCGCCGCAGTTGGACAGTGTCAGAGACAAAGTTCTTCTAGCTGGAAAATATCTCAATGTGGTGCGCGAATGTGGTGGTGTCGACGTTAGTAAAGCCGTTAAGGACGCTCCAAAGACATTCGATGATCCTCGGTTCCTGGAAAATGTCAACGGGGCCTACACGTACGCCAATGCCTCATTGCTGAATCTCCTCCTGACTAAGAACTCCCTCACTACTCGATTCCGATCGCTGAAGCATTACTTCTTCCTCGATCGCTCGGATTTCTTCTCCTACTTCCTGGAGCTCAGTGCGTCTGAGCTTCGCAAGCCTGCAAAGAATGTGAATGAAGGAAAATTGCAGTCTCTCCTGGATCTCGTTCTTCGCCAGCCTGGCAGTATTGCCGCCCAAGATCCTTTTAAGGAAGATGTCAAGGTCCGCATGAACAAGATTGGTCTCACGAAGTGGCTGATGCAGGTTGTTAGCGTTTCTGGTATCGATCAGGATAACCCGGACGGCGGCATCGAGAAGTACCAGATGCCCGCCCCACAGACTGCTGAGGAAGAGAAGGACATAATAGGATTCGATGCTCTTGAACTAGACTACTTGGTTCCTTTTCCTCTATCACTAGTCATCAGCCGCAAGACCGTGCTGCGCTACCAGCTCATTTTCCGTCATCTTTTATCACTTCGACATACGGAAAGTATGCTTGTCAGCTGCTGGCAAGATCAAAATAAGGTTGTGGGCTGGAGACACAAGTCATCAGACAGAAGAATCGAGCTGTGGAAAAGAAGGGCTTGGACTTTACGAGCTAAGATGCTTGTTTTCATACAACAGCTCCTGTACTTCTCGACGGCTGAGGTCGTCGAGCCGAACTGGCAGACGCTTATGGATAGAGTCAATGGTGCCGATGAAGAAGGTACGGAAGTGACTGTGAACGGCACAAAACAAGTGAACCGTACGGTGGATGAACTGATGCAGGATCATGTCGATTTTCTCGACACCTGTCTCAAGGAGTGCATGTTGACGCAGGCAAAGCTCCTGAAGGTAAGAATTTACATCCTCTGTCTCCACATCGAGCTATTTCTAAGCAGAACTTATAGATCCACTCAAAACTCATCGTCTGCTGTGCCATGTTCGCATCATGGACTGCTGCATCGCTGGGCCGAAGCCTAAGCTCTGCTGATCCAGATTTAGCACTCGCCAAGGGATCCGGTGCAGAAGGAAAGGGCTACGATCCCAGCCGCCTGGCTAAGCTCGAGGACACGTTGAAGAAATATGAAGACCACTTCGGGAGACATCTCCGGATCATGCTGGACAGGTTAGTCATCGCATAAGCAGACATAAAAGGGGACTTATACATACTGACAGAAGCAGTCTGAACTATTTCGCTGCCACGGAAAGTGTGGTCTTGCTGAAGCTTGCTCACTCACTGAGTGCTATCAACAACGACGATTCATGAACAGCTCTCTCTTGAGTGGACGTCAAAATCCATGAATCACCCGTCCTCCAGTCACCACCGCAGCTATTATACCCTCAGGGCTCAGCATCTAGCATACTGGGAATCCAGGCACTAATCGATCTATGATCAGAAAAAGGCCGCGTCCCTGCACAGCAGGATCTCAAAGGCCTAAATTTATTAGCTCTCGACGCTATCGTTCCAAAGTTGCACTGGGGACACGAATGAATACACTGCTAGGATCTGAAAATAGCACCGTCTGCCCTATCTATATCAATCACATTAAATCGACGAGTAGGACTCAATATCTCGAGAACCTAACCGAAGCCATCGCCGTCCATTGGGAAATACGCCTCTCGTCCTTACCGGCCCCAATTTCAATGCGTGAAGTGCCATGCAATAAGAACACGAAATATCTCCGGAACACAAGGCCCAGGCCGCAGCGTAAGATGGCATCCCGTATCGATAGCGCAGTGCATCAATCACACTTCATTGAGGCCGTCACAATGCCTGATGCAATCACATCTCTTTAGCATTGATCCCTATACCCCTTCATGAACAGGAAATGCAATCATGTATATTGGTGATAGTTCCTATGTAGCTTAGTCGGATGACTTGACTCAATAAAGATGAATAAAACTTGATCGTGATCCTAATCCCGGTGAATATTGTAATTCTGTTATATTGGATATCGTCGTCTCTCATCCTTGACTGGTGCCTATTCATACATGGCGACCTCATTACTATATACATATTTCTATCTACCTTGTCGACAGCGAAGGAGGCAAATCCTCTTGTCTAGTTCCCCACGAACTTTCATTTCTCCCCAAGGTGAGCACCAACTCCTTCCCCTCTGTAAAGAAACTATGATCGACCCAAGTCTTCGTATACGGCTTTCCGTTCAGCGTCGCATATTGAATGTACACATTCGTGTACGTCGGATCAAAATTCTTCACTCTTACGGTAGCTGTTTGGTTCGTGAGAGGGGACGTAATTTGAACAGACTCAAAGTAGGGTGGTGTGATAAGGTACACGCTTTGGCCGGGATTGGGGAATAGGCCCATCATGGACATGGCCACAAAGGAACCCATGGCGCCTGAGTCGTCATTGCCAGGTAGACCATCGGCAGTGATTTTGAAGTATGCGGGAATGTAAAAGTGAGAGCGCAGGGCGGATTTGGCTGGTCGGCCGGCATAGTGATATTGGAAGACGGTTAGGAAGGCGGGTTCATTGCCGATATAGGTTATACCCTTGTCGTGGAGGTAGTCAAGGCGCTTGACGAACTGAGATGGACCGCCCAGGAGGGTTATCAGGGTGGCCATGTCGTGGGGAACAAAGCTAAACACCCCTTGTTAGCAGATGGAATAGGATAACAAAACCAAAGTGAGATTCGTACAATTGATATTCCCAAATACTGGATTCGAAGGTTTCTGCAGCATTGTTCTGCAGAGAGCATACAGTTCCACTAGTATCGATGTTCGAACACTTAATGGGGTCCTAAGTTCCAAATCAGCTCTTGTTTTCTTGAGAATTCCATACTTCTCAGCTAGACGTACCTGATAGCCCCATGTCTGGTTGAGATACCTTGGTTGAAAGAAGCCCACAAATCCGGTATCCTGGCCGTTGATATACGATGTTTGATCCTCCTTGAAAAGGTTCTGCCAGTACTCTGAAGTGCCCTCGTACTTCTCAGCATCCGCCGTTTTATTAAGCCCGCGCGCCATTTGAGATATAACATAATCGTTATAGCTGTATTCGAGCGTGCGCGAAATGCTCCGTGTCAAGGTACCAAAACCCAGATAATCAAAGTCTTGCGCTGGGATATAGTTCAGCTGCTTCCAGCTGACCAGGCCTCCACGTCCTTCATTTGACCAGTCATACGGTTCCACTTCTGCGTCTTTCTTCACTGCGGTGTAACCATCTTCCCAGTTGATCCCATCCGTCAATCCCTTGAGGAATGCATCCCCAAGAACATTGTCGGCATTCGAACCGCCTTGAGTGTATCCTAGACAATATGAGCACAGGGTTGGCAGCATTATAAAGAGGTCCTCACCTTTACAGAGCGACATGCGGCAATCCGGAAGCCATCCAAGATGCCGCTGCGTATCAATAAGGGATCGAACCATACGGGTGACCGCATGGGGGTCAATGAGGGTCAAGAAAGGAATCTGAGACCGGAAGGAGTCCCAGAGACTATAAAGAAATTATTACTAGACTTTAAGAATTGTGAGCATCTGGAGGAAAGGAAGAAACCAACCAATAAAAAGAGTCGAAATATGGCTCTGTACTGTTCCAGAGAGGATTCTCCCCCGTGTAGTCCTGAGGGTTGACCATGGTTCTGTAAATACCACTGTAGAAGTTGACTAGCACCGATGTATCAACTCCTTTTCTGGACACTTTGATAGGGCTTAGTTTCAGTCTCCAGGCATCGACAGCGGCAGAATAGGTAGCATTAAAGTCGAACGTAGGAATCTCAGATTCAGCATTTGAGCAGGCTTGTGCACTGCTAATGAAGCTGAGCCCGACGCGAGCAAGAACCGTATTAGCAGGCGCGGATTCAAATCGTACGAATCCTCCACCCTAAACGCCAATTAGCAGAACATTGGCAGTAGAGAAAGGTCGTCATGCGAACCGGTAACGGATATCCATTGATTCCCCTCGAGATCTTCAAGTTCTTAACATTAGTGCTTGCCCGTGAGTCGACGAAGATTCCATTATCACGGAGTCCTGACGAGCTCTCAAAGTCAGCACAGAAGAAGAGCTCGTAAGTGCCGCTTCCAAAGCTCGGCAGGAAGCGGCCACTACCCTCCATGCGCCCCGTCGATGGGTCAACAGAAATAGTAGCATTATCCTGTCGAGAGTCTTGCAAGTCCGTCAGATCCAAAAGAATAAGAGGACTATCCGTGTTGTTCCCCGCCTCTGGGAAGCGGAAGCGAAAGAGAGAGGTATGATGGGCAACAGTCATATCAACTTGAATTCCGGAGTCCATTGTGAGGCCAAAGTAACCCGGACTGGCCGTCACAGAGCCATTGACATAGCCAGTAGCGCGGCTCTTCTTTGGATAAGCGCAGCCATCTACCTGGTCGTTTTCACAGCTAACATAGGCAAAGAGTGCGAAATTTCCCAGAGAAGGACTGCCACCGGTGCCAGAATCATGCATGTTGGAAAACCCCGTGATTGAGGTTCCATCCGAAGTGAAACCACCTTGGTTGTAACCGGAGGTGGTATCAGCGACAGCTTTGGCCATGCCGTATGGGAGCGTTGCCCCAGGGAAGACATCTCCTAGAATCAACGATGAGAAATCTGAAAGCTGGAAGTACTGAATAGATGCTTACCTCCATTGCTTGTCCCGATCAGGGTATCGACATACTGTAGAACATCATAATCATAAGTAGAGCTGTTATCAGCAGCAAATGAGCGAGTCAAGAAAAAGAATGACAGAAACGCATGGCGGAGTGCCATCATGATGGATTAAGAGAGCAAAACCACACTGATGATGAAGCTGCCAAGCAGCAATCTTGCGCGCAAGTGCGGATGAGATATTAAATATGAGTAGATCATGGTAGGCCAGCCTTATTCTTGCATGTCACGGTCTAGATGACCCTTGGAATGGAAAGGGGCGTCAGGTCAAGGAGGTTTCTCGCGAGGAAATCCGCTAGGAGGCTGGGATAAAACCCATAGTGTTATCTACGGTCGCACAGTTCTGCAGCTAATAATTTCCGATGCGTTCTGAAGATAAATTGATCCCGGTTCCTGCATTTATTAGCAGACAAACGGCTCTGCGGTGAGTGCAGGAACCATCTTATACTCCATACTGATTGGAAGTCGCGTCGGCGCGCGGAGCGTGTGTTTCCCCTGTCGATCAACCACGAACGGGCGCTTTGCGGAATGAAGCAAGAGGCGCAGCGATCCCCGGGCCATATTTGACGAGTTTCACGGTTAGAGCCATACAGAGCTCTCAGTACGTTTATCTAAGGTCAAGTCCGTGTGTGCCTAGCGTGATCGGTGAGTCGGCCTATGTTACCTCGAAGAGTTGCGGTGGAACAGGGGAAAAGAGCAGACATTGTGGCACCTCGAGGATGACTTGTCTAATGGCACATCAACTATCAATGCATGTTACCGATCTTTGACAGTGGAATAAGGCCAATTGCTGCAAATCCACTCTGGATATTTGGCAAGGAGAATGCTTACTGGTGAACTGGAGGACAGATAAACAAGAAATCCACTTTCTTAATAGAATGGAATCCCTTTTCGCATCATTTCTGCAGTTTTCTGGCCATATATGCGTTTTAGAGGTGAGAAGCAGCTTACATCAAGCGGCTGAAGAAAATGAGAAGAATGAGGAGGCATATATAAAGGAATAATCCTCCTTTCTGTACAGAACTTATCAAATCCTGCAGTAGCATGGCTACTATGCCCATCCAGGATCAAAAGGCGATATTGACTCTTAATACGCTGAGCAGTATTTGGTTCGAAACAGTTCTGAAGCCAATCCAAGCCTAATGCATCATTTGTCTATCCATTCTTGCTGACACTGAGGATGTAGTTCCCTGGGATATGCTAATACCACTGGGATTGGTGATTCTCTACAGCAAGAATAATCTGTGGTGGTAAGGCCCATCCAGATGCATTTACTGCAATAATTGTAGTAACCCACTCCCTATTCCCAGGCTGGACTTCCTTAGCCCTGCTTTCCCTTATATCTGATCCATATATCACTTTAGCAATTGATATGACACCCATCTGAAAGCCAGTTTCATCCATATTGTAGATATCTTCAATGTAGATCCCATACTTTTGAATAGTATATGAAATCGTGTAAACCACTCTTGTATAAGCTTTGGATCTTCACATTTTGCTTGTTGATAGTCGTAGTTGCGATTGTATCTTGTACGGAGTTCAGGATGGCGCTGGATGTATCTTGTTACCCAGTTCTCACCAATAATTACGGAGGGTTTTTCGTGCGGAGAGTAGTGACTATGCTAGATAACGTACAATTAATATTCGTGGAGGTAAACCACGACGGTACATATCAAGAATCCATAAAGATAGTGTAGATTCTTCACTATCTTTGAATTTCCGACAATTAGCAACTGCTTCCTTACGAGAAGGCGTTCCCTTTAGCTGTGTTATCAACGTCCTTGGAGGCATATTAAATGCCTTAGCTACAGCAGTTATGGATGGAAAAAGGGTATGTCTATAAATATCACGTCCTAATTACAAACGCCCTTCTTTTGATACGGCAGTCATATTGTGGTTGTTGTGAAAAATGGATAGAATAGTGGTGATTCCGCAGGTTGGTGGTGGTCGCGCAGCTCGGTAGTGGATTACGTTAAGGCTAGTTGAATGCCGCTTGTCTATCTCTTAACTTGGCCTCAATGATGGTTAAGATGCCAACTTACTCGATTCGCTATCTACTCCTGTGAAAAGTAATGTAAAGTCTCTTTCCAACTTCTTGGACAGTGCCAATGACCCAAGAATGGGTTCTGGAGTGGCTGTTTCAAGACAAGCCTATCTCCTTGGATGGATTTGTATCTCGCACTTTGAAACACAAATAGCGTCGAGAATCCTGGTTGGAAATCCCCGAGAGGTCAGTGACATCACCGGTTTAACCTCAGCTAATTAATTGCAAAGCATTTTACTAGGATGTTTCGGAAGTCGAGTCGATGAAACTGCAGATAGTATCTTCCCCGTTTTATAACGCTAACATCGTCTCGTATACGATGCAACCAACTTCGGTTCAGTTCTACTGTCGTGGTCCGATCGAAGTGGTCGGTACTTCATTCTCTATTAGGACTAATCTCTTGGCCAGACGAGAACAATGAATCCTCCGGAAAGCAATCGCCTCGGTATGTATTGACTCACCGGAGCAGCGGCCGAACAATTTGCTTTCTGTGTGTTGAAGACCGCAGACTTCCAATCAAGGAAAGAACGCGGGTATACAAAGATCCAGGATCATTGAGCAGGCACTTTCGTCGCAAGTACGTCAACCCTCCCTGGCCAGAGGGCAAGACAGTCCAATGCAATGTCTGTAAGGAGCAGTTACCCAACAAGATCCAGTTGATGAGGCATGCCGAGTGCAAGCATGGAGCCGTGTCTCGAGTTCTTCTGCCGTTCGTTCCTGTGCCTTCAATACAAGCCAACCTTCTTTGACATGGGTTTATGAGAATTTGTCGATAGACTTTTCCACGGCTCCTATCGTTCGGATTCCTAAGTAACTGATTTATTTTTGCATTAAACGAGCATCGCAGTCCCCTATTGCGCTATGTCTTGCATGTCCTAATCAAGAAATATAACTTTTCTACCCCCGCCCCCCTCTCTTTTTTTGTCAATCTTCGAGCTTTTCATGCGGAGTCAAGAACTGGAGACGGCATAGGATTTTCCAGCAGACCGGAAAATCGAAAATGAATCGTCAACTTATTCATCTTAATAAACCATGCGAGAACATCTATGAAGTTCAATTTGATAGTCACAGCACATTTCATGTGTGATGAAATGTCAGATGAGGGTGGCATGATAGCGCTAGAGAGAACAGAAGACCTGATGCTGGAAATTCATAGCACTACCTTCCTATATGAACGTTCTAATTTGTTTTTGGAGTTCAGATCTGCTGTTCAGTATACTTCTTGTATTAGATCTCTATGCATAATTACCTTTTTGATATCCTCAATTGTTACCGTACTACCATTTCTTGTGTAAGACCGAGGGATACCCGCATCGATGGACTTGATGAATTTCCCTTCAATAATGATTTGTTAGATACGCCAGCGGCTGGCCCACACAGTGCAATCACTACTGGTCGCAGTCGGATCATAATGGGATGGTGGTACTCCTACTGTCTTTCCCGTAGATCAGCAATCTTAACATTAATAGGGGTGTTTTTCCAAAAGCGTGGGAGCTTTAACTATAAGAGATTGATATTCGCGAATCAGCTAATTAAACAGATAATTTCTCAACTTGTGCTCAGATTAACACAGCCTGGTGCATTTTAGAATAACAAGACGAACAACGCGACGGCATATCGACAGCCAACATTAATATAGCAGTAATGTTACCAACCCCGTGGACGTTTCAAAGTCCATGTGAGATTTAAACTTCTCATCTGAGATCGCTCGGCAGTTCTTCGATATTCATTAGGCTTGACATCTAATAATTCCTGAAGATCAATTACGTTTGTAAACTAGAGGCTATGATCGAGAACATTCTGTATCGTCATTTTGGACATTTCTAGCTCGTGGTAGGCAAAATATTGTCGTGCCCTTGAGACGAAGCAGCATACAGAGCACTGCCGTAGCGTCCGCCCTGCGCGTTGACGTTGGCGCCCTTCTCTAGTAGCAGCTGGACAATATTCTCATGCCCTCCAAAAGAAGCAGCATACAGAGCATTGCCGTAGTCTCCGCCCTGAGCGTTGACGTTGGCGCCCTTCTCTAATAGCAGCTGGACAATATTCTCATGTCCACCAGAAGAAGCAGCCTGGAGAGCATTGCCATAGAATCCGCCCTGTGTGTTGATCTTGGCACCCTTCTCTAGCAGCAGCTGGACAATGTTCTCATGCCCTCTAAAAGAAGCAGCCTGGAGAGCATTGCCGTAAAATCCGCCCTGTGCGTTGACGTCGGCACTTTGATTCAAAAGCAACCGGACGGGGGCACTCAGACCCACAAGGGATGCGTAATATAATGCTGCTGGCAGCTCCTTTTCTACTTCGTTTGGCTCTTCATTCCATGGAAAATCTGGATTAAAAAGATTATAGCAATTGGTGTAGGACTTCTTCTTGTGGAGGAAGAAATCCATGATAAATGACTGTACGCGTTTATCGCTCTCGCTGACGGTAGCATGGGTCATCCAGTATCTAGCGCAATACTGAGCGAAAGGAAATTCCGCCCTGATTTCCTTTGGGGGGAACTCCTTATCCAACTGGATCAAGTACGCAAGGCAGACCGTTGTGATGGACGTTCTGGCAGCGATCTCCTCGAAGTAACTCCAGAGATCCTTCTCCAGCCGGTTCGAGGTAAGATATTCCTTAACTGAAAAGTGTGCCAACCGAAGCTCCTTGAACTCTTTGCGAGATCTGCGATCTTCTGTAGACACTAGTATGGCTAAGCTTGAGCAGTAATTAAGAATTTCTTCCGGAACGAGCATTCTATTCGAGGGATCAAACTTCACGCTGGCTTCAGCGTCCACAGCGATTGCATCTATGGCCTCCTCCAGACGCAGCGGCCGTTCGGAGAATGCCAAAAACTGCAGGATCCGCATAGTCTCTCGCTCATGATCGGAGGGAATCCTGCGTAAAATCCGGGCGTATGTATCATCCAATGTCTTCGGCAGGGATGCGAGGGCCTTTTGGAGTTTCCGATAATCATAACACTTTTCGAGAGCATCAAGTTGGCATGCGACCCATCGGAACCTAGAGTCAGTGAGTATGTTTCGAAGGACGTCGGACTATAGTGAACCTACATTCCGTTAGATTTGTCCACAAGCGCAGTCTCAATTTCTTGTTGAACTTTCGGTCGCTCTTGCCATCTCTTGAGTTCGCCATCCTCTTGTATTCT
This sequence comes from Paecilomyces niveus, assembly GCA_003116535.1. Classification (NCBI taxonomy): domain Eukaryota; kingdom Fungi; phylum Ascomycota; class Eurotiomycetes; order Eurotiales; family Thermoascaceae; genus Paecilomyces; species Paecilomyces niveus. Next base: position 130,478 of record QEIL01000022.1, on the reverse strand, counting down.
CGCACGGACGTATTCGCGGATATCCGCGGTGATCAGCTCGCTCTGAATCTCTATTATATCATCCTTACAAGCAGTTCCATTGAATGCCGTTTGAATGTCCCGCTCAGGCCGGCTTGTTACCAGAAGATGGACATTGCTGGATTCGGAGTCTAAAATAGCTCTAATCCAAGAGAGCAGCCCTTCAGAGCGAGTACCTTTTCTGGTGCTGCATTCATCGAGAGCGTCAAGTACGATCCAAACTTTCTTGAGATGCTTGGTCGAGCGAAGAAATAACTGGCAAAGTGATTCGGTCGTTGGCTGTCGACGTCCATTTTCGCAAGAGGAGAAGAGCGAATCGACCTCTCTCCGAGTACTCTCGAGCCTGCAGTAGAGTTGACTGGTAAGTGACCGAATCATGTCCTCAAGAGACTGCTTGTCTTTGTCACCAAAGTCGAAATAGAAGTAAAGGAGATGTTCAGTTTGGGAGGTGTTTCGGCTGATCCTCTCGATAATCGTCGAGCTTAGAATCGTCTTCCCACACCCGGTGATCCCGTGAAGCCACAGAAAGGATTTCGGTCGCACCTCCCACTCTCGAAAGGTTTCTGTTTGAAAGAGCCATAGACCGGTGCCCTCATGACGTTGCCGCAATGCTTTATTGTGATTGACTGATGGGTCCGGGGCGGATAGCCATTGAATGACCTTCGACTGATGATGATCAAGATGCAGCTGATCCACAGTGACTTTCGTGTCTCCCACCGTGTCCGTGATGTTCGTTATACCTTGTGAGACTATATGTGTTATGAATGGCAGTATTTGCAGCGTGGAGTGAGATAGACTAACTCTCTTTCAGAAAATCGATTGCCTTCTGCGTCCTCTTGAGGTCCTCTCGTGGAACGACTCCGAGAAATTCCTTTGCATAGGCGGCTGCCGTGGCAGCTGCATACCGTTGCCATCGATCGTTCTTGTGTGAGTCAGCGTAATCGCAGATCCCTCTGATCACAAGACAAGGAAAGCTGTTTATCAGTCCCGCCGCTTCCATCTCAAAGCAGATGCATTCTTCACCGATTTCCTGAACGATGGAGTCTCTCGAAGGGCCATCCTTGATGAGTCCGTTGCCAGAGGCAATGACGCCATAATGAATCTCTGGGTCTGTTGAGTCTCGTGGGTCACGAGCGATCTCGTGCTGAGATTCGCACTTCCTGCAGTCGAAGCCCTCAACATGCTTGTAACTTGCCTTGAACAACCGGTCATTTTGCCCTCCCTGATGCACGTAGCCGGGCTTTCCACGGACTGATTTGGTCATACGGGGATTATTTCTCAGCATCTCTTCGAGTAATGCGGGTACTCTAGATGGCTTGCGCTCATGTTGTCCTTGGAGTTTGGCCAATGCCGTGAGGAGCGCCTGTGGAGGCATGTTGAGACTCCCGATGCGTTCGAAACGGCCCGCACCCTTCACCTTCCCGAGATCATACTGAACGACTCCACCGCTTTGACCATGAGGTTGACTGACGACAATATCACCAAGTCGAATGTCCCGATCTTGTTCTGGTCTGGGGATCCCGGCCCCGATCCCGACCATCAGTCCGACTCGGATTTGTGGAAAGGAAGAGAGCATAGAGGATGCGGTGGTCGCCGCAGATATTGTCCCATAGACTCCTGCCGGAAGTAATGCAATAACCACGTTATGCTCTCCAATGCGACCCCATGTATAAGTGTTCGGGTCCGTCGAAGATTTGTCGAAACCATGAGGCTGATCGTGTTCCTCATCAAGCATCGCAACAGCCGCTGCAAACTCTGGTGGGAGGGCGGTAATCCATCCGACGGTGTAGTCGTCGCGGCTTTCCAAGGCCTTTGTCGAGGGCATTTTTGCAAGCCAGGAGAACGATCATAGAAGAGCCAGCCGACTTGAGACGGTAGCTTACAAGGACATGAGACACAACGATGACACTTACTAAAAAATTGCGATTTTGCCGTTCTTTCGAACTGAACGCGGATATTAGATTATTCTGAAGAGGAGGCAGAGTTAGGAGGCAGTACCAGCCTTGTCGATCTCGGGAATATAAGAATCATGCAAGCCCATGTTGCACGGTTTCAGCCTTGCGAAGCTCTCAGCCGCACACACCACGTCACAAAATGTGATAATCCTCATTCGAAAGACCAGAAGTGACGGAGGAGGTGGTCAGTGAATCATCAGTTCCTGTGATAAAGAATGGTACGTTAACTGTCTTATTCCTAATACCCATGACTCCTGTGCTTTGAAGAGCTGAGTCCCTCGGCTTTGCTCCATTGTCCGGGCGCAGAGCATCGCTGGCATACTCCCACCGTGGCATCAAGATATTCACCTCATCAAGACACCATGACTTGTCCGTGCGGCCTTCTTATTCGCTAAGATAAGCTGCTCCCGATTTCTGTCTAATGAAAAACGTATGGGAATATGCAGATATACGCTGGGGTTCCGTAGCTAATGAATACACAACTCAGCCCCTCTGTGGCAGCAAATAAGCGGGCTTCTTTTAACCGCCAAGGGAACATGTTATGTCTCTACAAGCCCCCTCACTTTCAGCTTCCACAGCCAAAGAGTTTGCAGTTTTCCCACATGCTGAAACAGATATCCCGAAGCGCATGATTCAGATATGGATCTCCGGCGTTAACATCACTGTGGCCGATAAGGACGGTGCTCTACAGAAATATTTGAACCAGAGTGCTTCGTGAAAAGAGGTGGAAATTTTCCTGTTTGTTTTCATTTAACTACAAACACTGTTTATTCTGCGTACACGCAGAGAGATCCCATCGACTCATACACGACTTTGTCCATTGAGACTCTGCATATCTTTCTGGAATGGGTGCTGAATCTGCGTCATGGTGAAGGAGGACGGCGACTGCGAGGCATCAAAATGAAAAGCTCTCTGGAGACCTTCTGGAAAGTATTTCATCTGGTACATGAGACAGCCACTGGCAGCAAGATCAATCTTGTGATCATTGTCAAATGCACCGGGTATGGGTTCCAATCAGGTTCGGGGAATGTTTCAAGCCTGGGTCCGTCAAGGATATGTCGCAGCGGCTGACAGATTTAGGTCATTCGGAATCTTGTGAAGAAGTATCACTTGAAGAAAAGGGGTTTCGAGAAATCAGCTATGTACGTTGAGGACCTGGCGAAAACGGTCGAAACCGCCATTCTAATGACTCAGAAGAAGTTTGGTCATGGCCACCACTGAATTGAATTCTGCTTGTTCCTGTAGCTGGCCGGTCTCACCATCAATTGGCCCCAGGCGATCCTCAACCTGTGCTATTGACATATTCAAGTGACTCTCCTGTGAGACCCATGTGGGGGGCCACATTGAATCTTGATTGAGTTCACCTTTGGATTTATGAAGAAGTTTCTCGGAGCTAAAGACGAGTATGACATCCTCTGCGCCAGCGGCCGAGAATATCAAGGTGAAAAGTAATCAGGAGTGATGGCGTTGCCTTGATGTCTCCAGTCCTCTTTTCCCGGCCAGACTGTCCTCTGCGATTCATCGCGTTGGGAATCCACGACCCTTTTACTAGCATTCTTCGCGGCTCTGACGCCAGCCAGTGCCCTGGGCTGGTTTGGTTGGTGGTATTTCCGTGCATCATCCTTCCATGGTTCTATAATTTCTACTTTTCTGATTACGGTTTGGGGAGTCTGTCGCCAGCTCTTCATGGTTGCGGTCTCCCTTCACTCTCACTCTTAATATGAACATTAGCTATCGCTCTTCAGTGAATCAGGGCAAGATTCGAATTCAATAGGCAACAATTAGAGTATGTCCTAGTGGATCGCCGCTCTTTTCCCAGTGTATCTTCACCTATTTACCGCCACAGAAATAGTCAATTATATATCGACTGATCTACTAATTACTCTTTCCACAAATACGTACAGGCGTTACGACTTCCTTCAGTGGGTGCTGTCCCCTTTCCTGATCTCCCCATGTGTACTGCAGTGCTCTGCAGCTGTTGGATGAGATGTCTTGATGGCAGAAGTCTTTAGCGAAGATCCTGCGACTCGATGGCACGTCATAATAGGCTACCCAATCGAGGGTTGGTGCTCAAGTATAGAAATCACCATTAGATAGTTAGCGATAGCCTAGAAGGGGAAGAACTAGCTATATAAATCCCCTCCTAGATCACTAGTTAGAGGAATCAGCGATCTGTTCAATTCTATTCGATCACACGGCCGTCAGTTCTTTTCATTCCACCCAGTTCTAGATCAGCGACTTGAAGTCGACTCGCCTCTGCTTATGTCTGTCGGTGCCAGAAGCTTACCTGCATAGGCGATCTGTTATATCACCGTTTGCAGCAGATCATGGTCCACTAGATCCCTAGGATCTGGCTTCTTTATCTAATTAGGGGGTTAAGTATGGGTTCAACCCCCTCCCTAGATTTCAATCTTCAAGCAAGCGACAAGCAAGTAGCTAGCAGTTCTCTACCACTTCAGATACCAAATACAGTTGCTATGCTTCCGTGCGCTGCAGCTTGCCTTCAATATAGCGGCTAGACGCGGATAAAGGGCTAACTACCCCTTGACATCTATAAAATCTTTGAAGAATCAATTATATATAGATCCTAAATAAGATACTACAGTTTACAATGGTTAAGAGAATATACTGTCGGCACCAGGAGATTACCTACATAGGTAACCTGTCATATCGCTGTTTGCGGCAGATTCTTTGATTACTATAGAATCTACTAGATCCCTAGGATCTAGATTCTTTGTCTAATTAGGGGTTAAATATGGGTTCAAATACCACTAAATCTAGTCTTCAACCAAGCACTTCAGATAGTTAATATAGATGCTATACTTCCGTGCCCTAGCATTCGACATATACTAGATGTTATTAAAAAGGATTGGTGCGATACGATAGAATACTCCTGACGAGAGCCATTGATTTACAGTATAAGATGGGAATTGAGAGAAGAGAATCTGCTTTGTGGAATAGACATTTCTCCCTTCTTCCACAATTCTATCCCTTTTTTTTGATTCAAGGATAAAATTTCGCGGAGGAACGGTGTTAGATAGTATAGCGACCAGGATGTGGCCGTAATATACCTGTATACTTCTATCATGACACCTAGTTGACAAGCCCTTGTGGTAGGGCAAGCATCTCCTTCGTATTAACCTATTTATATCGGTTAGGTAGAAAATAAAACATCTTAGCACTATAAAAAAAATCTCACTGCCCTCTGGAGTAAATTAGGATCGGCGTGACTCCTAGAAACATTTCTAAGCAGTCTATACATTAAAATACGTTCCCTATTCGCCACCCATTATTTGACAAATAGAGTACCGCTAGATCTGCGACGCTGATAGCCTGTCTTGGTATGCTTTGTAGAGAAGATACTCAAGGCTTCCTGCCATATATAATATAAACGTCTTGGTACTGGCGGATATCAGGGTTATTCAGTTCCTTCTTAACCAGTGCTTGGAGAACCGTTACTTCTTCTTGCTTCTAACCAAGACCATGGATAAAAGGTTCGGGAGAGTATGAGTCCGCGGCATGCTTAAGCTGTTCTAACTAAAAAATTCCGATCTTTTTGAGTCTTTCATCTTCTGGCCACCTGCCAACAGGAAGCTATTTTCACGGACAAATTCAGTATCACTTCCAATATGAGCCGGCATGGGACTAACCTCAAAGATCTTGCATTCTACATCGACAAATCCTGACTCTTTTATCTTATCCTTCCATGTTCCTACTTTGTTCGATGATTTTCTAAGTTTTTGGTATCCTTCGTGTAGAAATGACACCTAGTCACATATATGCTTTATCTTTTCCAGACCGCCATCCTTTGAGAGTATCCTTGGATCCGATGTCTGTATTTCCAGATAACCTCCTGATTTTAGATGCTTAAAGGCCTCACAAAACAATTTACCATAATTGGTGACAGATCCCATTAGTTCACGACCGTGCACGAAATCAAAGGGTCGGGAGAATAGCCATTCATTCTCGAAATCATCTATGATAAACTGGTAATTGGGAGGAACCCTACTGAGAGTTAGAGAAGAGGGATTTATATCGCACCCGTACCACTCTTACCAAGGCGACTGTATAGTCCTCAGATCGGTGCCTATAGTATTTTTCTAGTTTAAATATCCTACAAGAAAGTTGATCAAACTTGTGGTTACAAACCAATAACCTCAGCAAATGGATACTCGCTTCAAGTATTGTTAGTATGAGGTTGAGTCAATATGTCAGAAAGGGAGCTTACTCTGCAAAGTCAATAGCCCAGAAGCCAGTTCCTGTGCCAAGGTCAAGAACTTGCTGAGGCGACGAGCGTATTGGGCTTAGGAAAAGCTTTCCTTCTAATAAATCTCTATAGATGGAGTGCGGCGTGCGCATAGAGCCTCCGATCTTGTTCTCTGTTGTCATTCGATAGCTAGCAAATAAGCATGAAGAAATCGCCTCCGGCACAATACTTACAAGTTGATATTTTCCTTCGTGGTACGCGTGGTATCGCCGACTATACTGACATTGTGCCAACGTATTCCCAATGGGAACTGTCAACCGCAAAAACTCACCCTAGTTCTGGTGTATATAGGCTGGCAATAAATACCCGTGGTACATCCGAAAGAAGATCTTACGGATATTCTGTGACTTCAGAATTAAGTGAAGTTGTGACACTGGCTCCATAACTGTTGTTTCGTGTTAGGCATAAACCAAAGAGAGGCGATGGATTTACTCACAAGAAAATATATGCCAAATCCGCGTCGGAATAAAAATGGGAAACCATGATGATAATTTCTGTTGTGTGCTACTGTGTTGAGGGTGTTGGGGGTGTAGGGGGAGAGAGGGGGAAATAATGGTAATGTTGGATGCTGCCGTTTGAATGGTATTCGCGTTGGGTGATAGATATATAAAAGATAAAGTAGACGGAGCAAGAAAAATAAACCATCTATTGACTTTCTGATTCGAAAAGAAATAGAAAGGCCATACATATATATATGTATAAGATATTGTAGGATGGCAGGGAGCGGAGGGCGCTGGGCCTGCACAGTCCGGGAGGATAACAAGATTGCGGAGAACTTGCAGCTTTGTCTTCGCCAGGTCCCTGATTCGCAGATTTTCGAGGTTACAGTAATAATTCAGCTGTCGTTATCCTTTGCAGCGGATGCCCATATAGACTTCTAATGGTATGGGCTCTACCTGCGCCGGGATTCAGTCTCTGACTGGTAGGGATAGTGAAATACTGAAAGGAAAACAGAATAATTACGTGAAACACTGAAGTTTTTGAAATATAAATCCCATCCCTAGTCTTCATGGCAGCTAGCTCTAGGTTGGCCTAAGATAATTAATGCATTCGGTAGTGATGGCGTCAGCAAAAGTACCGCCCGTAGTCCTGGACAGAATGACCAGGAAAGTGTAGAATTATATTATCCGCATAATACGATCCTTGCTGTTTTTCTTCTGCTTGGTTCTAACACCATGGCAGAGTTTGCCAATAGACTGAAGAAATCGAGGCAGCCCTGTCATTGTTCTTGAGTACTCCCATGACTGCCGCTATTTGAAGAGATGCTCTCGGGATGGATATATGATAGGGGGTTCTCAGAGCCTTTCACCAGAGATCCGACTGGGAAGCAGCTACTCGGCATTCAATCAGGCCGGCAACTCCTAGTTGGCACTTACGACCAACGGCGAACCGCTAACGGGAAGCGGCAGCCGCTGGTTGCCTATACTACTACTACTTACTAACTAGTATTAATAATTAGGACTACCTTCGTATTTCGTGTCGGGAGTAATAGTATCTATCGGTTTGCGACGGATCATCCCCATCTTAGCATAAGGGACCAAGCGAAGATACCTTGCCAACACGATCATCAAGTAGGAATGGCGTTTGAAATGTCAGAATGCCAACATTTTGACCCCTAAAATCTAAAATAAAAACCATTTGACAAAAAAAAATTTGACATTTTAAGCCGACATTTCTATTTCACCATCCCTAGACAGTGCCAGGTGGAATAAAATAGGTCTGGTCTAGATCTTAGAAAGTCATGAAGAACAACAAGATTATCCTCATGATCCGTCCCCGGTGGCTTAGAACTGGCCCAGGGTGCGCTGCAGCTGTTCTTATCCGGTTGAATCAACTAGTGAGGTTAAACTGATACGGGTTTAGCCTCGTAGGCAAGCGCCAGCTTTGGGATTTGGTTCAAAGGACATGTGCGAGTACATCACACTATATAATAGACACCACTCTTATTCCTCTTTGCCTTATTCGCTTGTCGAGCCACTATTCGTTTTCCAACACTACTACTACTATTTTTTGCAGCCATGCTAACTATTATACCTAGTATAAATAAGGTGTCTGTCACTAGGAAGCATGTACGGTCTCAAGATAGTCCTAGGGTATCCGAAGCCCTGTATCGGGCCTAGCCCGTCACAGGAATATTTAACTGATTGTCTCGATAGGAGACACCCATTTTCACTATGAAACCACTGAGGCGGTGTTTTGTATTACATTTCATCAAAATCAATGAGTTCTATTCCGTAACTCTACATACGTGTTCTAGAAGTATATACCGTCTCCGAACCGTCTGCCTATAACTTCTATCCATGCGTTTGGGAACCACTACAGCTTCGCGAGACCAGTCTCGATTCCAATCCAGCTCTCTTCATCGAGAATCTGGTACTTTTTTCCATTCAGCCAGTACAGCTTATCGCCGTTCCAGTCCTTCCGCGGATCCCAACCCTTCTTGACGAGTTCTCCTTTAGCCTGTTTGAAGGTGACTCCAGTCGAGACTCTAGATGACCATGTTAGCCTTGCCAAGAAAAGGGCCAACGAAGAGGAGGTGATGACTGACTTGTCAATAATCCGGACCAAACGGGGAATGGCGTATATGGGTACGCCCTTGGCCCTAAGCGCTTTATAAAGCTTGGACATAAACTCCGTCTCAGTTGCTGACGTCCAGTTCTCCAATGTTATAGCTGCCGCACCAGCTTGACCATCATAACTGCTCTAGTTAGTCTATTTGGTCATGCACTGGGCTCTAGGAAAACTTACTCACTCAGCTTCACACCGTACACAACAGCATCATGTACATCCGGAAGCTGGCTGATGTGATCTCTGACCTCTCCCGCACTGACATTTTCCCCTTTCCAGCGGAAGGTATCTCCGACACGATCCTGGAACCGAACCCAACCTGAGGAGTCGTGAACCACTAAGTCTCCACTTCGCTGGAAGAGGTCTCCTTTCTGGAAGACATCACGGATCAATTTCTTCTCCGTTGCCTCTTCGTTATGCAGATATTCTGTCAGAAGACCACGGTTCCTAACCCTTCCAATGGCTTCACCCTCCTCTTCCAACTTGGCCTTGACGCAGAAGCCTGTCTTCGGATCGCGATACGGCATTTCAGTCTCTGGGTCATACTTGACAATGTAGACATCGTCCTCCACAACACGCCTGATGGGTCCTGCGAATCCTACCTTACCAGCGCCCCAAGAACCCTCTCCCATGTTGTCATATTTGGCGACACCCTCCGTCGAGCGGTAAAATTCGCGGATCTCAGGCACACCGAAACGCTCCCGGAAGCGATCCCAGATCTCTCCGCGGAGACCATTGCCGGAGGCCACGATGCAGGAATGGCCGCGATCATAAGGCGAGGGCGGAGAAGATAGCAAGTAACGGCACAGTTCGCCAATGTACATGATTCGAGTTGCCCGTGAATCATAAACATCCTTCCAAAACTTTGAGGAAGAAAACTTGCGCCGCAAGCAGAAGGTTCCCGCGTTTCCCACTGAGTAGTTCATCCCGGCAAACAGAGCAGTGCCATGGAAAAGGGGCAATGCTGAGTATATCCTCATCGGATAGTACTTGGACGGATTGTTGATGTCTCGCCTGACAGGAGTTGCGGTGACAAGCATCATCATGTTCCGAATAGCGCAGGCTTTAGGCTTGCCGGTCGTTCCCGAAGTATATATGAGGACGGCCAGGTCATCAAGAGTTCGCTTTGCAGCCTTTAAGGCTATCCTGGGTTGTTGTTGGAGGTCCTGGGAGGTGATGATCTCTGTAGAGTTTGAGTCCACACCATCAAAGGATGATATGTTCAAGGATAGGCGCGGCAAGTCTGAGCGAACGAACTGGGCCAAATCGGGCGTCGAAATTATCATCTTCGCATTGGAAACCTGAAGGCAGTGGGCGAAGGTCTCGTCTGATCGATGAGACATCAGTATAAAGTTTTATGATCATGTAATTGTGATTCTCCTACCTCTGAGATTGGTATTGATCAGGGCAGCAACTGCACCCAGTTTTGACAGTGCCTGAATACAGACCACCATTTCCGGAGAGTTTGTTGTGAAGACTGCAAGAAAGTCACCAGCTCTAACGCCCTTTGAATGCAGTAAATCAGCGAACCGGTCGACCACTGGAGCTTGTCAGTAATCGCATGATTATTACGCCTAGAAGTGACAATATAAAGAAATTCGGGGATGTCTGAGGGTTCCTTACGGTCCTTCAACTGGGCATATGTCCAGGTCTTGTCTTCAAACCATAGCGCTTCGCTAGCCCCCTTGCCGTGTACCTCGACTACCCGCTCTAATAGCTTGTATATTGTCGGCGACTCCCCCAGGTCGGTAATATACTTGCCCAGCCGTTTGGCAAAGTCCCGATCATGGTAGAGGTTTGTGAGATCTGTTGAAATACACAACTTGGCATTGAGATAGGCCCCTGCGGCCACAGCGAGGGCGGATGCCATCGCGACAGATGATGGGGCAGCGCCAGCAACGAGAGGAATCATCTCGTACAGCTGCAAATTCACTCCTGCTCCTCTTTTTTTTTTTTTGTGGTTTCCTGGTTTCTATCTCAAATGGAGTATAGGAGGTCAATAAAATGCCCTGAGATGGGATTATTTCCGCTCACAAAGAACCGGAATCAGGGGCAAGGGGACAATGCACGGCAGACAACACCCCACCTCCACGGCCGCGCGGAGCTCAGTCTGGAGAAGATGATATATAGGCTCCGGGGAACGTGGAGAAGAGCTTGGCTCGGTATTGCGCCCCGGGAGGTGAAGTCCTGGATCTGCCGCTGGATGGCTTCAAAGCAAGAATGAAACCTGCGTCATTAAGGGTTTATCGCGATGGACGGATCTTGGGACGGTATTTGAGGTATTATATTTCGACTAGTTATGACTCTTTTCTCCCAGCGAATTCCTCTCTTCTTTTGGTGTTTCGGTATTTCTGGTACCTTTGAGAAGTACTCCTTGCAGCCCCACACGGGATTGTGGGGGAAATGATAAGAGTTCCTATACGGAGTATCAACTCCTTGATACTTATATTAAATGCTGTTGAGTCGTTGAACAAGGGTTTGAATTAAGAAATAACTAGAATTCCTATAATATAGCTATCATCCATTACTATCACTGCTCTTTGTCTTCCGATATTGCCGTTGTGACCGGGCAACGCGCGGCACACGACGATCTAGTAAAGTGTGGAGAAAGACCCCTTAAAGGCTTAAACTAACGATTTAGTTACCTCCAAACTCAATCCCCAACATGTTGAAGGTCGCCGTCAACGGCTACCCCCCGAGCAGCCGAGGTAGCACCGATGACAGTATCGTACCTATCGATACGTAACCCAGACGGCACTTCTTTTCGGCTGGCCTCCACAGTACCGCAGCATCGTTACCTAGGCATCTGGAGCTCTATCTCGGCTTTTTTGGACCGACTAGAGGCTTGTTCGTTCGGCTCCCCTAGTCCGGTGGACCACAGTCTTTAATGCTGTACATGTGCTCAGCGGGGAGCGTCTAATAATTAACTGCTGTTCATCTAATAATCCACCCGTTCCTTTCTTTCTCCTCCATCGACCTCCAGGTTATATCTAGCAGCGGATCGCCCCGACCCCACATCCAGGTTCTTGCAGTGGTGTTGTTTATCGGTCGAACAACTGTAGCGATTCGGACCACAGCAGAGACGTAGAGGACTCAAGATGTCGTCCGCGGAGCAGAGACTATCCTCGATAGCGAAACAACTGTCTGGTTCTAGTGAGTCGGCGGCTAGACAGAAACTTCTAGCTCAGAATCCCGACGATGTGGTAAGTTGCGACTGCTTCTTAGAAATTTAATTTTACAGCATGTTGATCGGACGAACATAGCTAACGGAGCCAATAGGTCATTACGCTGGCCGTGAGGACACCACTCACCAAGGCGAAGAAGGGAGGCTTGAAGGATACCCCGCTGGACGATCTGTTGATTTCGCTACTCACGGTGCGCAATGCCCCTACCCAAAAATTTTTGCGCAGCACTTATCTAACGTCCATCTAGACTGTGCGTGAGAAATCCAAGCTGGACCCCAGCCTGGTAGAAGATGTCTGCGTTGGCAACGTCCTGGCCACAGGACAGGCCTACATCGCTCGATCTGCCGTTCTGGCAGCAGGTTTCCCAGAGACCACGGCCGCATCAGTAGCCAACAGATTCTGTTCATCCGGCTTACTGGCCATCCAGAACATCGCGAACCAGATCATCGCCGGCTCGATTGATGTTGGCATCGCTGTCGGAGCTGAGAGCATGAGCAACAACTCTGATGATGGTGCCCCGGCTATGTCTCAGCAGATAATTTCCCATCCCCTGGCTTCGCAGAACCAGCAGCCCATGGGCCAGACCTCAGAGAACGTAGCGGGTCAATTCAACGTCACTCGTCAGCTACAGGATGTGTTCGCTGCCACGAGCTATCAGAAGGCCGAACGTGCCCAGAAGGCCGGTTGGTTCAACGAGGAGATCGTGCCTGTGCGAACGAAGGTCAAGGATCCCAAGACCGGAGAGGTCAAGGAGGTAGTGGTTGATCGCGACGATGGTATCCGCTACGGAACCACTGCGGAGGGACTGAGCAAGATCCGCGCCGCTTTCCCACAGTGGAAGCCCAGCGCGACGACTGGTGGCAATGCCAGTCAGATCACTGACGGTGCTGCGGCAGTGCTCTTGATGAAGCGATCGCGAGCGCAGCAGCTGGGACAACCGATAGTTGGAAAGTTTGTCGGTGCCACAGTAGTTGGCCTCGAGCCCCGGATCATGGGTATCGGACCTTCTATTGCGATTCCGAAGATCCTGACTAAGTTTGGTCTGAGCAAGGATGAGGTGGATATCTTTGAGATTAATGAGGCTTTTGCGTCCATGGTGCGTTTTGCCCCCTCTATCTACATGATACTCCCTTTGCGATTCCGCGGCTAACCCCTCTACAGGCCGTCTACTGTGTCGGCAAGCTTGGTCTGGATGAGAGCAAAGTCAACCCGCGCGGTGGTGCCATGTGAGTTTATTTTGTCCTACATTAAACTGGAAAAGTTACTAAAGTTATTATTATAGTGCATTTGGTCACCCTCTCGGCTGTACAGGAGCACGACAGGTCGTCACTGCTCTGGCTGAGCTTCGAAGACAGAATAAGCGGATTGCTGTGACATCCATGTGTATTGGAACGGTAAGTGCGCCAGCATCAAACTCTGCCACCATAGCATATTTTTACTTAATATTTACTGACGTTGTTAAATTCAGGGTATGGGAATGGCTGGTATCTTTGTGTCGGAGCATTGAGGCGGCCACTGAGTTTTCTGTACTATTCCCTCACGTTCTAGAGTTCGAATCTGTATAGTGATGGAATATAACGGACCATCATGAGTACCTGATATGATATTGATCCTATCCCAAGCGAATGCGGAAGTGAAATGCTTATACAGACAGGCGTATATCATCAATGGGATCGAGCGGGGATCGTATCCAAATCCACGAACCAACGTGATGATCGAACCCAGCAAGCTTGTTAACGCAAAGATCCAAACTCCTTTTGTCAACCCCCGGGTATTCATACATCCTCCCATATAGGTACACATCCAGATTCGGTCTGACACGAACTCCCTCCCCAGTCCTCCTCAATCACAACGCCCCAGTACACCTAACAAAACCTCGTCCCCGAAATCAGAACTCCTCAATCGACCTCCTCAATCCCTACTCCCGCTCCAAAAGCCACCGCCGCCTTCACGATATTGATCACAATCTTGATCTCCTCCTCATTCCTCGGCGCATAAATTAGTATATATTCCTCGGGGAGATAAAGTGCCCTCTTCTTCCCGATCAACGTCCTGAACACCGTGGATCCAGAGAGCGGATGACGCTGGCCCCATCCTGCCTCGATGACTTTCTTACTATCAGCCGGAGACAAGATCACATGGACGGAGTAATCGGATGTTCCATGGACATGAGCGATTTCGTTCCTGGTGCAGGAAGTAACGAGAGGATTGGGATGAGGCGCGACGTCAGAAATGAAGAGTGCGGAAGTATGTCTTTCGAGATTGGATGGGGCGAGGGTGAGGAGGTTTTGATTGTTGAATTGGATCTCGAGGACTTTTTTCAGTAATTCCTAGAATAGGAAATCGAATCATTTACTTTCCCACTCATCATAATAACAATCAACAATTCATAGAACGGAGATACCCACTTCCTTAATATCCTCGTCTGGAACCTGGTCAAGTTGCCTCTGTGGCGCAGCATGCGTCCCAACTTCCGGCCTCAACCCTTTCCTCTCTGGTAGATCTTTCAACCACGTCCTCTCCTCTCCCATCTCCTTGATATCACGCTCATACACCGCTGTATCTAACATGTCGCGCCTCAGCGGCGCCAAAACCGATATGGCCAGCCACCCGATGACATTATGCGGCGGGCCGCCAGGGCCGTAGGATATAAATTTCTTGTAGTCGCGATACGCGGCGGGCGCGCAGAGAAGGGCGACTGCAGCGAGCAACGAGGCGGACGTGATGGCTAGCGCGGTGGAGTAGGATGAGCTATACCGGTGGATGGAAAGTCCGGGGAAGGTGGGGAGGCGGGGAAAACGGAGGGTGGAGAGGATGCTCGGCATAGTTTGATGCTATCTTAGGTTATTATTTGATAAAATGGATGAAATAATCCTGGAAGACCCAAGGTCCTTGTTTCATAGAGGATTGATTTAAGGACCCTGAGAGGAATATGGGGTGAGCTTTTAAAAGACCCCATGTCAGATTCCTGGAGAGTCATGCGTTCTCGGAGCAGCCCGGATGGCATCTGATAGACGATTGGGGCCCATTAGCAGCAGCACCCAAGTGCACGCCATCTGATAGGGGGTTTTTTTTCTTCTTTTTCTTCGCAAAACTATCACACAGACTTTTTATAAGCTGGTTTATTACAAAGGGAATCTGTGTCCGTTGAAAACACCGTTTGAGAAAGCCATAGTAGCATGAAAACTCATTTGATCTTGAAGAGCATCACTTTTCCCCAAATCTAACCCGTTGCTGCCAAAAAGGTCGAACCATGGCTGCAAACTTAGATCAATACTAGGCGCAAAATCAGAATGATATACCTGTGTTAGACATTCTGCTGTAGTTCACAAATGACCACATGATTTACAGGTCGGCGCGGCTTAATGGAAGAATCTCGGGATCAGGGAAACTAAGTACGTTGAATCGTGACGTATCAGTGGAGAATCGTTTAAGTGCATCACACTAAACTCACTGTCAGCATATAACGACTTTCGTGCATAGGGGCCTTGTTCGGCAGCTGATCGAGAGTGTGTGTCTTTTTGCAGTCCGTCTATATTTCCTCATCGTAAGGTAGTTGCAATTGATACGATGCTTCGAGGATTGCAGGAGGCCGGGGCCAACAAGAGATGATTCCGTCAACAGAAGACGCGCCTTCTCTCTATTTGTATTTTATATGGCTATCACTCCATGAAAGATGTCATGCAGGTTGAGCCATGTTACTTTGTCTGTACCGTGTTGCGCTCAAAATATATCTTGATTGACATCTCTTCCAAGTCTTAAAAAAACAACAACAACAACAACCAAAAAAAAATTGATGTAATAAATTTATTTAAGAGTTAAGGCTTTACTCTCTAGCTCTCTAGCTAGATGTTTTTCTGTGATTTTACTATGGAAAATAACAGAGCTTAGCAAGAGTGGAGAGGAACGAAAATTAACCATGTCATCTGTGATAAAAATCACCGTCAGATTTCTCATACTGACCCGATTCTCTCAAAGCTTTCCCTCAAAGTCAAACTTGCCATGTCGTCCCGCTCCAGCACTGAACCTTGCAGCGCCCTTCACGCTTTCCGAATCGATGACCTTGATCCCATTCTCGAATTCGAAACCTAGCGCGTCCTCAAACGACTTGGCATTATAGACGGCGTAATAACAGGAAGTACGATCAGTATTCATACAGCCCTGTGGGAAGGTCACTAGCTGTCGTGCGATCTTCGTCGCCTCCTCAAGAGCCTTGCCCTTTGGAACCACACGGTTGGCAAGGCCCATCATCAAGGCTTCCTGCGCTCCTACTCCTCGGCCGGTCAGAATCATATCAAGAGCACGACCAAGTCCAACGATGGCCTGCAGACGGACAGTGCCACCATCAATGAGAGGAACACCCCAGCGTCTACAGAAAACTCCAAAGATCGCATCTTCCTCAGCAACACGAATGTCCCCAAGAAGACTCAGCTCGAGTCCACCAGCGACTGCATACCCAGAAACAGCACTGATGACTGGCTTCCGTATTTGCATTCGAGATGGCCCAATCGGCCCAATGTTACGACCATCAACCCTCTCATGTTGCGCAATTCGAGGGCCATTATATCCAGCCTTCTTTTCCTCGAACTTGGCAACTTCATGCAAGTCAAATCCGGCGCAGAAAGTCCCGTGTGCACCGTAGAAAACGCAGACCTTTTGACTAGGGTCGTTCTCAAAGTCCAGAAATGCATCAGTCAGTTTCTTTCCAGTTGGGCCATCAATGGCATTTCGGCGGTGCTGGCGGTTTATCGTGATTGTGGTAACACCCTCAGCAGTCTTCGTGACTAAGACGGCGTTGGGCTCCTGGTCGAAGCTGGATGGATAGTCGTTCGAGCTCATGCTTCGATCCGAATGTCCGATATAAGAGAACGATATGCTCGATTTTGTCACGAAGAATTCCCAGGATAGTAAGTTTAAGAGTTCTGGTTCTCTGCAGGGACTGGGGGTTGGTAGTCAGACGACTTTTTATATGATACATTTAGCCCTGCCAGCCACTTTACTATTACTCAATCAAATCGACCAAGCACAGTCGCTCTGTAACTCCGACTCCCTCGGCTTTACTGCTTATTTCCCCGCAGCTGATTATTAATGGGTGTTATGCGCGCATCACTAGAGCGGTCCGTTCCAGTATCTGATACACATTTATACCGAACGGCAAAGCGAATCTCCCTTTCATCTCCTCACGGAGCCGCGGCCGATCGGAAAGTATCTACTTCGTATTCGTGCGTGTGGTCGAAATCATTTGACCACCGAGCAGAACGGATACACTGTGTATGTGCAATACTAAGAGAACTTGAGTTGAATCATATGAATTTTGTACTGGAAATGCACTTACTATATATAGGAGTTAATGTTTCTGCTGAACTTCATGCTTTAACTCTAAGGATAATCAATCTCAAATGCCGACTTTTCTGAACGCTTTGATTTCATTCTACCGTATATTAATCACCTTGTAATTGTTCTCCTCTATCTATGTCGGTATGTATGTATCTTTGTTGGCAATTAAGGGAGAAACTATCGGGGCGGATGCTCTAGATCAGTTGCTGCCTGTCGGTTAGCCTGATTCATAATCCAAATTGCAGCCATAAATGAAGCCCCTCACTCACTGTAAAAATAAATTCGATTGCAACCCACAAACAATTTCATTGCTTCGGTCGAGCAGCTATTTTAGCATAATACCTGGCATTTTGTATAGCAATAAGTTTCTCATCTAAAAGCTCAGCCGGAAACTTTTTCAAAAGCACCAGTGCACCTCTATTCTATCTGCCTAAGACGCTGGAAAGTCGCCGGTTCTAAGTCTTCAATGACTTTCTGCTATCAATGCCAAGCATCCCTTCCAGTTTTCGTGTGCTCCTCCAAGGCACCAAGTCTATGAGCAACAATGATGATAGTGTGGCCCATTTCGGTAAACTCATCGTCAATGATATGATGGATGGTGGATTCCGTAGCAGCATCGAGGGAGGATGTGACTTCATCCAAGAGAATCACGGGCTTCACTTCAGAACGTCGTAACGAGCTGACTTTGACAAGTGCTCGGCAGAGCGCGAACAGTTGACACTGTCCTACAGAGAGCTCCTGGAACAGCGAGACCTTCTGGTCAAGGATTGGGTGTTCGCCAAAGCGTAAGATATTGATGACGGCGGCTCTCTCTCCTCCAAAGTGCGTGTTATAACAACCTCGCTTTGGTTAATGCAGCAATGAGGACGTCGTCTGATACTGAGCCATCCGGGTCTAAGTTGAAGCGCAAAGTCTCGTTGGGCAAAAGCAGAGCGTCTTGAGACACCGCGATGAAGCACCGCTGTCGTAGCAAATCTAGCCTCACCCGCTTGATATCAATCCATCTAGCTCAATCTTGGCGGATTGCAGCTCCAGAAGCCGTAAGAGTGTTAAGAGTAACGTGCTTTTACCGCTAACATGTAGAGTAAGCTCTCAGATAAATAATCTGTACCATGTATGGTGACTCACTTGCCTGTACGCCCGCAGACGACGAGTTTCTGACCTGCGGGAATATTCAGGCTCACCGTAGAGCAACAGACTCGGATCTAAATTTTGCACTTGCCAGCTATCAGTAAGAGCAGCTTTCGGTAGGATACGTACTGGTAGGATGCGGTGATGTTTTTAAACTCGATATGTCCCCTCGAAGGCCAGTTTTCAGGCGGTTTCAAGTTCTCGGCCATTCGACCATCAAGGGGAGTTGTTTTCTCCAGTATTTTCAGGTGAGCAATGGCACCGAGAGAAGTCTCTAGCGTAGTCCAATTCTCCACGAGTTTTAGCAATATTATGTTTGCTACGAGCATAATGTTGAGCGCAATTCCGACTTGTGCACCACTGACATGCCCTCGAAATGCTACAGTTATAGCAACAACACTTGTTGCAACAGCCGTAGTCAAAAGATCTAAGACAATATTGAGCCACCTCTGGAGACACAAAAGGAGAAATTCCGGACGTTGAGAGTTCTCGATACTTAGGATGTTGTTTTATTTTACGGCTCTAGACCAACCAAACGACCGTATTATTCGAGACCTCGACCTGGCAAATTAAAATCAGCTGGTCATAGTCATCGAACGCTGAATACCTACAGTTTCCAAGAAACTCGAGAAGATGCCTGCCCGGGACTCCAGCTCTAAAAATCAGAGTAGCCCTGACGTCCGAAGATAAACCTTTTGGACGATATAGACCAAGAGCATACAGGCCGGTAAAGACACTGTAAGCCATTTCTCGGCCGTACAAAGAAGTATGACCTGCATAAGGAGCTTGAAGATTTCTGACAGTGTTATTACCCCAGGACCTTTCTCAAAAAGGAAATTTGATACTTACGAGTTACAACGGTCTGAAGTGCTGATGGCAACTGCTTGTCAATAAGCTGAATCTCTTGACTAAATCTAGAAATCATTAGCATTAGTTAGACCATGCGAGCGTAGACCCTTACCTATCTAAGATTGAGCCATTATCTGTTTAGAGAAGTAGGACAAAGGCGCGCTTCTCATGATTAGCCATTTCTTGGATCCAGTTAGGGTCTTGAAAATAAGACATATTAACCTGGTCACGATGTGTAAAAGACGTTGATGTAACCGCGACCCAGATTGCGGAGCAAGTCGGATAAGAATAGTCCTGGACTTTTAATAACAATGAGCAGTTGAGAATCTCCAGGAAACCTACCACATCTGAGCGCTTGTCGAGATCCACGACATGGTTGATAGAAAGAGAAATCCACTAACGTAGAATGCGGTGTTTGTGCCACCTAGCTCGGTCCACAACTGAAGCCAATATTGGGGAATAGTGATGAAGAAAGCATATGATACAGTGCTGGTGATAAGAAAGATAAGGTTCATAAAACCCATAAAACCCAAATAGTAACCTACACTCGTATTAGTCACATCCATGGATATGATAGGCGAAATTACCATATAGAGCGGGATCCTCACTCTGTCTTGCAAGGTCTGTTTCAGTCTCGTCTTTTATTCGCAATTGGGCGCTGAGTTTATCAAAGTTTGCTGACAGGACAGCATTGTCCTTGACTTGGTGGCTGGAAGAGAACTTTGCCAGGGATGCAGCTTTAATCTTGATGTTCTGCCAATTCTCTTGATCTATGATTCCATGATCCCCCAGAACCACAATGTGATCCGCAGATTGGAAGTACTGAGCTATCCCGGAGTAAGTCAGTAAATCGGAAATGAGCAAGGAAGAACTTACACGAATTAGAAACGAGGACCACGGTAGTCTTCAACCGCCGGATTAGACCTGTGGATCCAAATAGATTATCAAAGACGGTTTGCTCCGTTTCACCATCCAGCCCACTGAAGGTGTCATCTAGCAGAAGTATGTCACATCTTGTAAACAATGCGCGTGCGAGTGTCTGCAATTTTTAACTTAGTCTATACCTAGTATTCCTGAGAAACATACCACCCGCTGTCTCTGTCCCCCAGACAAATTGAGCCCCCTATTGCCAATTTGTATCTGATCTCCATCGGGAAGGGAATCGAAGTCATGGGTAAGACAACACATATTTGTTATCTTATGATACCATCTTTCATGATCTTGGTCACTAATACTGTAAATGTTAGTAGCACCGTAAATAACCTCTTTGATCGTACCATTAGGTAACCATGGTTTCTGGGCACAGTATGCTATCTGTCGTGTTAACAGACTAATTGACCATGGGTGGGGACTACTTCTCCAAGAATAGCGCGTAATAAATTCGATTTCCTGCTGCCAGTAGGGCCCGATATTATAGCGAGTGATCCAGCGGCTACTTCAATGATTATGTTCCCCAAGTCAAGCTGTTTATGGCCAATTCTTAGTTGACATATTTGAATAACAGGGCTAGGTTGTGTCAAGTGGCCAGATGCCGGGTCCCAGGAAAACTCGTTCAGAGTACCTTTCGGTAGTGTTCCACGATTGGCTTGTAAAGATTCCCGAAGCAATGCTTGGATTCTTTCGAATCCAGCGAATGCTGCCACTGCGCGCGGCACAATCGTCATGACCATGTTTGCGGGATGTATGACCATGCTCGGGATGGTTATGGTGGTGAACGCAGTTTCTGTATCCAGGTTGCCGCCACGAACTACTGGTATTACAGCAAAAATAACCAGCGTGATAGCTGGGGAGAATATCCCGAGCGCATTGGCTATACTCACGTCAATTTATATATAAATATCAAAGTAGTTCAGTGCTTATGACAAACCAGACACGTTATAGTACACCATAATCCATCTAAGTTTCGAGGCTGTCCAGAGCTCCCCTTTCCGAAGCTCTTGAATACGATGGGTAAGATTGTGTTTGAGTCCAAGCATTTTGACCACTTTCATTGCGCTTAGCACGGAGCTAGTAGCAGTTATGCGATTTTGTGTTGTATTGTTCCAAGCCTTTTGGCGAGGCTGTGAATGCTTTGCAACAAATCGACTTATGTATGAACATACTACACATCTTAGTATCAAATCGAAGAACTATGGGAATATACTTACAATAAATCAAAAAGAGCGGAAGAGGCCAGATCCAGCCAACTTGACTAGCTAGAAGTCCTATACCAATTAGCACTTCGATGACTTGGGCCCATGTTTCGTGGACCATTTCGGCAATCCTATCGAGACTAATTGCATCAGTACTCATGAGTATAGTGGCCTCGCCGTTGTCATAAGCGATGCTAGGTGACTTCATGGTCTTATCATGAATAACCCCCACGAGGGCACTTCTAGTCATAAGCTTCAGTCTATTTATGTGGTGTTGGTATATAGCTGTTGATAGCTGAAGTTGAACGTTAGTGCCCGGCGAGAGAAAACGAGGCTCGGACCTTGCGGCAAGGCCAATATAGATAGCCACGGCTGATACAACAAGCCAAAATCCATGGCTGCTTTCCGCCCCCGCAGGGTATGCCACGATATATCTGATAGACTCTTTGATCAGGGTAGGCTGAGAATAGCGAAAGACGATCAAGAATAGTCGAGGCATAACAGCAGCGAAAATGGTTCCTTCAGGTATCTCATCAAAGCTAGAGGTAAACTCTTCTTCGTTTCGGGCTTGGCTAGTTTTATGAAAAGTAGGAATACCAGTGTTTTGAGGTTCGTGACTAACCTTGTTTGAAGTATTGCCTTTCTTGTGAACTCTGGCTTCATGACTTGACTGAGTGGTGGTAAATCTTGGTTCATAAGGATATTCGTATACCCCTGAAGAAGAATTGGATTGATCCATGTGAACAAAACCCTACTCAAGACACTGTGAAGTTTTTGAGGAGATTGGCGCGTGCTGAGAGCACCGAATGCTGGACGCCACTTGGCGCAACACTCAAGCACTAAAAGCGCCGAGTGAGTGTAACAGCGAAGAAGTATCGGACGTGAGGTATTCGTGTGTCTAGCGGTCTTAGAAGACATAGTTAGGAGGGCGGCATCGCACAGTATAGATGCGAGAAGATATAGAGTAGTGAGATCTGAAGCTTTATAAGACCGCTGTTGTTCCTGGAGTAGAAGCAGACTCAGGCCTAGGGCAGCAAGTATAGAAGCAAACAATGAGACTAAAAAATCGGTCTTCTGCTGAATATCTGAGCTTATGGTATGTAAAACATGTGTGGGCTCTGGGGCCATCGTGGCTGCCTCGGAGGTTGCGGTTGAGATGAGCAGCAGTGAAACGATGCTACTGTCAACACTTTGTCAAGTTATTCCTAGAGATCAAATAGCCGATTAGCGAAACGCTTATTCAAGGTCCGGTCAAAAGAACAGCAGTCGTAGCAGCCAAGACGGTTCAAGGTTGACCTCACAAGCCCTTACCGTGAGCAGACTGCTCAGGCAATGTCTTAAAGGACGTTCTTGATGAAAATCAATTTGCAAATGAGAATTGCTTAGTTACATATAATAAGAGAGTCGCGTGCTCAGCCATGCATGTTGGAGGCCTAACCAGCAGGATACCAGCAAGGCATTCAGCTGCTAGGATGCAACGGCTGTAGCAGTCAATGCTCCCCAATTCCGAGTACCAGATTTAGGAAAGTTGCTATCACGAGCATTGCATAGCTGATCACCTCATGGAGTCCTTAGTAAGGCGTGCCCATTGCCCCGCGAATGGGAAATAGGTCATGAAACTTGATAAGAACTTGAGAGCCAGGGCCCCAAGGAATACGCGTCCTTAAGGGCCCGGCTTGTCTTCTAGAGGATGGTAGTGTTGATCCTAGGATAACAGCCATGGGAACCCTGGAGGGACGGAAGACGACTCCCCGTCCCCGACAGAGTAAGACTGGGAGGTAGAGGAGAACTACCGACACCCCTGGTCACCTAAAAGCAGTATAGTATATCAGACAACAGTTTTCTCCCATTTCCTAGATAGTTATGTTATTCTGATATTGGATGGGACGCCTGACCAGAGTCATCCCTTAGAGTCTGCCCCAGGCAATCCGAAACGAAAACAGGTCGGAGCGGCGAGCATGGGTTCGAATCCTGTTGAGGGAAGACCCTTTTATGAATAGCTCTTCACGAAATCAAGAACAACTACTGCTGCATTTGATAGGAACTTGAATATAGCCTCGACATAAGAGTTGTGACGTTTGTGTATCAAAACATCAGCCAATTAGATAGGGAGCCATCTCCGTTGAGGAGGGTTGGTCTGGAACAATCACAGCATGGAGAATCGGACGGAAGTAGGGTCATACCCACGAAGAGAATCGATGTGCGAATGTAACAATACCGCAATTGTGTAGAGCAAGACTGAAGCCGATAGAATGAGGGCTAGGTCAAGCCGCGAAGAACAAGTGTCATTCAGATTCCCATAGCACGCTTCAATGACTAGGCCTATACAGGGGATTGCCACGAACGTCAGTGAATTGATAGTGTTGATTGCCATTTCATGCTGGATCTAAAGCATCTCTCGCTGATGACTACTGCACAGTCAGGTTGATTACTATCTACTAAACCACGAGCGAATGTACTACGCCGCATAGTCATACTGGTTTCCCATGCAGGTCATACGCTTGCGCGGTGATAAGGACCTAATCCCTGCGAGATTACATGCGAATAGCGCTCTCTGCAAGGCTGAGGTGGGGGAAATAAACAGTGGCATGGAGTATTTAATGATCCCACTTCCGAATCATCCGAGACCCTGCAGGGGTGAGACTACATTGTTTTATCCGCTAAGATAGCGATCCCACGGCGCATGACTATGAACCAACAACCTCGTTAGTGATATGTAACACGATTAGTCGAGGGAACAGAGCAGCATGAGATATTCGCCTGCTCTCCTGCAGGCTTATCACTGCGGCATATGTAGAATCACGGACGGCTTCGCTCAACTGACTAACTAATTGGGATATCTCTTCAACCAACCACATTTATAGGTCCTAGACAACGCTTTGGAGTCAGGTTGTCGCAATATTTTGTCATTTTCCCCAATATGCCCTTCAAATGCCCCTATGATAACAGGCTAAGAATGCAATTTACAACATGAAATTGTTAGTCGTTGGATCGATATATTCTACTCATATTCCTAGTTAACCCAGGCTCATTGTGAGAATAGTCTATTTGTAGAAGGTGTGTTTGTGCACAGTCTAGTAAGATAATAATCTGATTTCTCCACTATACGTGTCTGTCATTTCTGCGCGACAAGTATGGCATCGTCCAAGCCGGCCACAACGGATACACTTTGTATATACAATGAATTGAATGATATAAATTTCATACTGGGAGTGCACTTGAATTATATGGGAGTTAACGTTTCTGCTGAACTTTATGATTTACCTCTAAAATAGTCAGTCTTAAATGCCAATTTTTCCGAACGCTTTAATTTCATTCTATTGTATATTAATCACCTTGCAATTGTTCCCTTCTATCTACCATCGATCATTGAGCGGTCATGACAACCCATCCACTAGACAAAAGCCCACAGACGCTCATTGAGTGGCCCCGAATCTTTCTGGGAGCGCTAGGCTGAGCAATTGCTCTGGCATAGAGCTCCCTAGGTTGGCACGAAAGCATGTGGTGAAGGAAAAGACATTAGAGCCAACTTTTTAACTTTTAATTCCTTGATCCTTCTCTAACCCATATCGAATAGAACGACTGGGCCTAAGCCCTGCTGGGAAGAGGGTATATGGCGTATAAGCATAGAACTATGTTTCAGGTGCCTCTGCCGTTCTATTCCAAATAATTTATATAAGCTGATCTTATTATAAGTAAATAGTAAGAAATTTTTAGCAATAACCTAATATATACAGCGAACTTACCTTGAGATAATCGTCGGCAATTCTTACATTCTGGCGGCTGGCCCGAACAGTGTATGGTTCCTCTGGGCACTCTGATTTCTCACGAGGCGTATCACATAAAGTATGACAGGACGTTATAGAAATCAAAATCCAAGATGCCACAACATATTAAGTCTTCGGAAAGCTAAGAAAATCGGCCATTGCATGTAACCTTTCATTCATCAAGTCAAATTTCCAGTACTAGATCATAACTCTAGTAATCAAGCCGAAGACCAATTATTTGTCGATTGCTATTTGGATGATCAAAATAGGAAACTAATAAGGCGCGCTCAGGGGGATGTGGGGAAGATTTAGTGCAGGGTTAGACAGCCTTAAGCCAAGCATCTGGTGCCAGACTTCAGACTTCCCGAAAACGGAAATCAATAGGGCGCGCCTAAACTTGTGGGGGTTTCAGATCTGAAGCCATAATGACCTAGATCATCGGACAAAAGAACCCCAAAGCTCATGAAATATGGGCCTTACAACTTGACCGGATAAGGCGAGAAGGTTTTTTTCGTGATCACGCAATACGCTCTCAAGATTGTGGGGATCAAAAGTATATATTTCTGAATCCCAATATTCAAAAACAAAACCTGACCTTCGAAAGGTATTGATACACACACTAAATCAGTTTCCGTGGAGAAAGAGAAAATGAGCGCTCAGCAAACCCCTTGGTTCGATGCATATCCCAAACCATCTACAACGACGCCCCCAACAATCTCAAGAGAAGAACTACTAGCATGGATTAATGAAGGCCGTCAGCCGGGTCGAGAATTTCTCGTTATTGATTTGAGATGAACAGATCACACTGTAAAAGCACTCCGAAAAAGGTTCTCCGTGCGTTTGTTCTGACAAAATCAGGGCGGTTTCCTCCGAGGATCCCTCAATATTCCCATTGAAAGCCCATGTCCTGCGCTCCCCACGCTGCACAAAATATGCGAAAATGCAGGATCAAGACTGTGATATGGTACTGTGGTATGTATGAACCGGGACTTCATATTTAACTATAGTAGCTAACGATATCGATATATAGTAACATCGCGCGGGCGTGGAAATCGAGCTGCGGCATGGTTTGGCGACTACCTTCGAGAGAAAAACGAGACGGAGACCCAGAGCGTGGCCCTATTCGAGGGTATTCTGGGCTGGGCTCTCGCCGGTGACGAGTATACTAAACACATTGATGAATTCGTGCCTGACGTTTGGAAAGCTTCCGAAGCTGCCAAACATACGGGACAATTAACTAGCTGTAATTGCTGATGGCGGGCCAGTGGAATAGGGATTTGGCAGAAGATGAAATGAAACAACAAAAAAATCAATACAGGCCTTGATATTGCTATTCCAGCTTCTCCATCCTTATGACTCGGTTTAGTTGGCGGGAACAATACAGTAACAGTACTGCTGCTTCCATCAAAATATGAACGTCCATCTCTTCGGTCTTGCCTGTGTTTCTACTCATTTACGATGAGAGATAGAGGTGTGAACTCCTGCACTTCAAGCTATTCCTTCACTGGCTATCGCAGCGGCGTTTGGAGGGTTAGCTATCTGTTTGGTTGTCTCGATGCATTTGTATATGAGATGCTATAATTGTCGGAAAGATAAGGAGCAAGGAGTAAAGTGGAGGGAGAAAAGAGCGCAAAGTTTAGAGTGTTAGGTGGATTCTCTAGCTCTTAGTAATGAGTGTACTGGTCACATCACTCCCAGGATTGGAAGTGTAATGGCTAATATTCAAATGCTTTTGTGTTTCGCAGCACTAGTATGCAGGCGAACAATATTTCTCTCTCCATCTAACTATCAGTATCAAGAGGTATCACAATTCTATATCCAACTATTCTGCCGCTGACTTCGGATCGACTCCAAATACAGACTCATCCGAACTCTGCGCCAACCTTTCCATCTTCTCTCGTAAGAAAGCATCCTGCTCCTGCCGACTCTTCTTCAAGTCGACACAGAAAAGCAACATAATAAAGCTGCAAACACTAAGTGCGAACAAGAAATAGAATGGCGTGGAAGAATTCCCGGAAGGAGTAGCATCGATGATGGCGCTGGATACGATCGGTCCGATGAACGACGAGGTCTTCCCGATGATGCTGAATAAGGAGAAGAAGAGGAACTCGTAGCCACGAGGGGTTACTTCGGAGATCATGATCTGGGAATAACTGTACCATGGGCACACGAAGAGACCGTAGAAGGCTTGGTAGACCTGGGATAATGGTTAGAGATGATATAGGAATACTGGGATCAATTGATGATTTACGGACCCAAACTTCCCATACGTGATGGAAACCGAAACGTTGTGTCCAGATTCCAATCATTCCCCAGCCGTCGAGAAGAATGATGCAGAATGCAACGGCATTAAACATGGTCTTTGTTCCAAGGTTATACCTACGTTGGATGAACCAAAATGCGTAGATACCGGCAGCCTATCGCTGTTAGTAGAACTCCGGTTGCAGTATAAGATGGACGTACCTGCGCCGCAATACCAACGATCAGCAGATACGTCAGCTGTAGGGTGTTATAGGCGACAATGCTATTCTGTAGGGTTCCGATAACAGTTACTGTTGTGTTTAGGGAATCACCCAAGAGGAAGTAACCTAGCTAGAACATCAGCTTGGCCAACCACACATACAAGTCTTGAACAATTTGATTACTTACCGATCAAATAGAATAGGCTCTGCTTGAGTTTCCAGACCTGAGTTATAGCATGATATAACTGCTTTAAGCCAGCCATTATGATATTTCCCCTAGGATCCTGCCCGGGCCTTCTTTTCTCGATTATGAACCATGGAATCGAGAGAAGTAACCAAACGCCGCTTGCAAAAGCGATAAGCACGCTCAAACCCCAGTTATTATTGGCCTCAGTGGCATTTACATTCAAGCCGAACATGATTCCAACGATGATGGCGAGAATAACTATCTCGCCGATGGATTGGATGTAAAATGCCATATTTGCCAACTGGCTGCGCTCCATCATATCGGCTTGATCATATTCATCCCGTGTTATAGTCCCGTTCACATAATCCTCTGCTTTGTTCTTGAGTTCGACGGTATTTCGGGCTAGACCAGGGAATGCGGCCGTCCAGAAGGTCAAAGTTGTTTGATAAGCGATCAGGCCCACGATGTAGAGTCCCAGACCGACGCGCCACTTATCCTCCGTGTGCACTCCTAGCCAGCCAAAACCGATTGCATAGGCGATGATGGAGAGTACGATCAAGATATTAGGCCTCCAGCTGCCGAAATCTGCGAAGCTACCAAGGACGAGAAAGACAGCGATCTGAATAGCGAACGAGATGCCATTGCTGAGCAGAACGATACTGTTGATCGTACGAAGTCTGCCAGCAAAGACGAGCACTCCAGAGTCACCCGCGGCTTGATAGAGGAGGTTTTGAAAAGCCGTTGGAGCAAAATCTAGGCAATTAGAAAGATAATTCATTTCTATCCCGAGATCTTGGGGTACTCACTGAATAATGTCAATCCATTATTGCCAATGTAGTAACTATCACCGCTTATTTAGTCTTCATTCTTTGCGCAACCGCGAAGAACGCACGTATAGTATGCCCATATCTCCCACTTGGAAGTCCGATACTGGTCATCGAACTGGTCTGGGGCAACTGGCTGCTCAAGATCATTGTCGAAAACAGCTTTCTGCGTTACACTTTCGTTCCCCTTGTCCTTGTCGAACCCTATTGGTTGGGCGGCGCTCATGTTCCCCTGATCTAGACCCTTGGTCGACATCTTTGTAAACCAAACAAATGAGAAACGTCTGAAAACATTGAGAGACGACCGCGACGCAGTCTAGCTGTGTTCTTTTTAATTGAACCCTGCAACCCTCGGACCCCCCGGTAGTACGTACAATACCCCGCTAGAGAGCCCGGGAAGTTTTACCGTCTTTGATTACAGATAAGATGCACGGAGGGGCCGCTCCTTATCGGCATCCCCGTAGATACTTAACTATCCGAGAAATCAAGCCCCTGCCGAATCACCGCCCGTGTAATCCACTCCTTGGAAGCGGGCCTGCCCACCGGGACAGCCCATACAAGAATGTTTAACCCCCTGCGAAACTTCGACGGCGCCAGACATAGTTCTAGTTCAAGACAAAAGGGTCGTTATAGCCCGGTGGCTAGGGTTATAGACTGAAAATCGAATGGCCCTGGTCCAACCGAGTTATAATAATTGGTCTGTAACGCTCCTGGAATTGACATGGTGATACATAGCGGTGTAGAGACTTGAGCTCTTGTAAGTGCGGGTTGGAGCTTGGCTCGCTAATGACGACAGGGATGGAGAGGCAGCGGATTCACAAGAAAAGCTTTGCGGCTGGATATTGGCAAAAGGATATTCCAAATAGACATTGCCCGTCTCGAGGCTCTTGCTGTTCTTTAGATACCATCAAGTATTAGTAGAAGTTGGGAAAATCCTACATTTGTTACTAAGTATCATTCTGAATGCAATTGAGGAGCCCCGGATTACTCCGGAAATAAAATGTGGTGCTTCTTTACATTGTGAAGTGACAAGGATGGGATATTATTCGACAAATTCTTCGGCTAGAAGAAAGCATGACATTGGCCCTGTCGTGTAGTAGATTACTAGTGATTTATCATCCGTTGAGTGATGGGCTCTAACAAAATGTCATGGTCATCAGGGTTCAGTATCAGAAACAGTGCATGGTCATATCACGAGAACTTGCCTAATAGATACTACTGCTGAGAACAGTTATGGAGGACTTGTAATTTATGACATTGGAAAACCAGGGACACCGTTGATACCAGACTGATGTGATAGCAAGTGAAATTTTATGGCATCACCATTGCAGAAGAGAGGGAATATGCTGTAGACAAGAAAGACAACATTTTGATGTAGTACAGGAGGATGAAAGAAAACCAAACAGAAGAACTCCAACCCATGCAGGCGCCATATAAGGACAGATGAATCCTAAATCGAACCATAGAAAGATATTGCGAGATCACTCCGCATCCGCAGAGGATGATCGCTCTTTTGTCTTGCTCTTCTTTTTCTTCTTCTTGCCCTCTCCGCCGTCCACTTCTGCGTCGCCTTCGGCTTCTGCTCGTTTCCGCTTGTGCTTCTTCTTCTCCTCCTTCTCCTTGGGCGGAACAAAGTCCTTCTCTCGTTCCTTCATCTTCTCCTCCTTCTTTTCGCGCTGGCGCTCCATCATTTCCTCCTTGCGCGCTCGGTCCTTCGCCTGCTTCGACAGGAAATACTCGCCCGACTCGATCTGCAGGTCGACCTTGCTCTTCTCCTGAGGCGGAGGGAAAGGCGTATACGGCTTTTTGGACTTTTCTGTGACCTTGAACGGCGTGCGACGCTTTGACAGAGTGCGCTTCTTGAAATGGGGCAAGAAACGATCCCACGATTCCTGGGCGAGTGTGGGATCCTTAGCTAGCTCACGCTTGATCATGAGTTCCTTGATGTGGTAAATCGGATGGATGTTGGCCATGCAATCCTCGACGACACGTCGCACTTCCTTCAAACCCTTGTACGGTCCCATCACAGAAACAGTGTTACCCTGGACGAGGATGTAGGTGCTTGTCAGAAGCTCTAGAGCCTTCAAAGTCGAACCGTTCGGACCAAGGATACGCTGTCGCCGTTTCACAAATCGCTCCTTGTTACCGACGAGGTTGCGAATTTTGATGATGTCGCAGGCCACTCCATCTTCGAGGATTTTGATCGCCTGGCGGTTGCAACTGTGTCAACGAGACATTCCTGGGGCAAAAGAGAGCTAGGAAGACTGGAAACTCACCTGAGGGGCAGGGACACTTCGCGCGAGAAGCTTGATCAGATCGCGTGCATCGAGAATCGCCGCAGGATCGTAAGTCTTCCGGGTGGTCTTAACCGTCATGCTACCTTCGACCAAGTCGAGTGTGCAGGCAATGCCGTGCTTTTCCAGTGCCTTTGTAATCATCGGCCATGCTTCCTTCAGATATACTTCGCGATATTTAGGAAACAGCGTAGCAAAGGATGACTCTTCCGCGAAAGTGCCGCCGGCATTGTCTTCGGGCTTGAATTCTTCGATCTACTCGTCAAGACATTGCATGCATCAGTAAGGCTTCATTTCCTCCCCCACCTCTGGAGACGAGACTTACCTTCCACTTGTCAATGTCATCCGTGTCCCACGGCTTATCCTTCTTGTATGTGGAAGGCATCTTGGGTGGGCGTGGTGTTTTGTTCGTTCTGAGCAAAGATGTCGCGCCGATGTTCTGATGCGCCCGAAACTTTTTTTCCCCGCCCCAAAGCGGTGTTGCCCGATTGGGATAATGCAGCCTCAGGCGACGAGGCTCCACATAAGCGCCCAAGCGCCCTCGCGGTCTGGGCCTTCCATGCTAAATTACAAATGTCGAAGCCACGGCCAGCATACGAGGACGATCGGATGCGCATTCTATGGTCGACTATCTGTTCCATACAGGGATCTGCCCGTGTTCGATCTCAGGAGTTGCCGCGTTCCTGTGGCGGCGGCGCCTGGGGCGAGATGGCCCTAGTTTAATCTAATTAAATAGACCGGCTTGTACGCCGTACTCCCTCAGGCCATGTCCTAGGCAAAGCGTCGAAGCGTCTTCCCGTCAATAGAGCCCTCATCGATGATCCGCTCATGTTGGAAGGCGTCGTCAATGGCGAGGAAAGATCCAAGAATCCTTACACATCGCTTGCGTATCAGGTGACTGTCAACACAGACAATTTTCGACTTACTTGAGCTCCTAACTGGACGCTATACTGCCCAAAGGAGGGCAGGTTTCGGGTTGGACACTGAGATGCTCAGGGATGCGTGGGGCGAGACGGTGCCAAAGCTCCCGCTTCCGCGAAAGCCTGACAAGCGCCGCGTTCTTTTCTATGAGGTCTGGAGTCAAAAGGACTGCAGCTCTATTGGCTTGAGTAGCTGCGCGTTGCGGAGAATCTCTTAGAGGAACAGGGTACAGACAAGGGAATGATCGAATATCAACGTAGCAAGGACCCGCGACCACTTGTAGAAAGGATACAGGATCATTTGCAAATCAAGCGGAGTAGTAGAGTAGAAAAGGAAGTGATTTAGGTAGGCGCGCTCATGAAGATGCCTGGGCAAGGATAAGAAGCAAGCGACGCCACATTGCAGAGTTAAGATCAGAATGATGTTCGCTCAGAGGCCCCTGCTACGATCCCGTTCTCCGCTGGGCATCCATTGAGCCATAGGGGTAAGGGCGGAATCATTGGGGAAAAAAGGAAAGGGTCTCTGGAGGGATCCCAGCAAGCGAGACAGTAGCATCAGATCCTCCCTCGCAAGATCATCAGACTTGTTGTCAACTTGTAGGTGTGACTGTTGGCATGCCTTGACGACATTTCTTTTCCCATACCCTTTGTGACTCTTTTTTCGGCAACTTCGCTTCCCTCCTTCAAGCCTTCACCAGAACGGAGATATATCTCTCGATCACATAATCTCCCAAGATCTCGTGTTGATGGAGATCTGGGGTAGAAGAAGATCGTGGTTGTGAGAAAAGGACCTTGACGTCCTAGATGCCCAAAGTTCGTTCGAGAGCAGATACGGCACAGTGACATCCCCACATCAGCGTACATGAACTGGGCGCGTCCCATGGTTAGAACGAAGGCAATTCTTCAGACCAAAGACGTACCTTGTGAAGACACGACACTGTCTTGGCTATCCATGGCCAACAACGTCAGGTGTCCTTCTCTAGGCTCTTACCTTCTCTCGTTTTGCCATCCGACGTCTGACCAGCAGGACATCCGCGAGTCTAGAAGAATACCGTATGCGTATATGATGGCCGTTGGCCATCCGGCATTCTGGACACTTGTGCCAGATTCTCAACAGCGTCCAGGCCAACGGTGAGACATGGAAACGACAATCCACAATTTGGTGGCCTCGTGGACGTCTCTTCATCGATCATCCGCTTGACCCATGTCTATGGATCTGCCCGGAAATCGCGATGGACGAGATCCAAGACTCTCTAGCCGCTACAGATTCAGCTAGCAAACATGAGCTTACACAACATGTTCGTATTAGCTTTTGTTTTCTGGAGTCAGCGTACCGTTCCAAAATATACCGACACAGACATCATTGATTGTATCTCATCCTGAAAGGCTTTCTGTTCCTTCGGTCGCCTCTGCTGCGCTTTGTGACACAACCGCGCTTCCGCTTGACCCAACTATCTTGATGCAGCGCCAGAGAGGAAAGTGGCAGCAACCCTCACTCAAGCGGTCCATCAGCCAGATCATCTCAATAACGGTCGAATTTCGCTACCTAGCTGATCAAGTCGAAAAATAGAACGGTATCGACCTAGTCGGGTCCTGGATGGGGTCATCACGCAGCCACACTTGCATCGGCATCTATGGGTAGGTAGTGATTCATGGATAGACCATTTGGCCCGGTATCAAACAACATTGATTCATTATGGCTCAAGTCTAACGCGCGACCGTATGCTAAGTAGGTGCGAAATGGAATGTTCATGACAACATCGAAAATCAAGCAGCGAACAGCAGTGCACAGTTGAAAGTGAGTCCGGCTGGAGTTGCAATTTGCCGTCAACGCGCGATTCGAATGGCCTGCTCTTACGGTTTCCGGCCGATAGAGACGTATCTGTTCTGTTAGCATCATCCATACGATCATGGGAAACATCAACTACATACAGGGGGAAGTATGCCTTCAAGGAAGGGTTGTCTGCCTCCTGCCGAGCCTGGGCCACCAACACTTCGAATTCTTGTCGTGGCATATGTAACCTCTGAGTAAATGGGTATATCGCCAGCGCCGAAAGAAGTTTGTGGACATTCTCTCGATTGAGCCTGCCGATCTCCCTCATCCTTGGATCTGGTTGTTGTCAGGGCTGATCATGGTTATTTCAGGTCATCCGCTATCGACTGACCATTGGACCATCCAGACAATGGGACCTGGATCATTTTTGTCTCCACATCCACCAATCCTGCTGCAGTGAGAAGACTGCTGAGCCTTGTGCCCACGCGGAGGTCCTTCAGATCCTCCAAAGACGATCTGTACTTCGCGCTCCATTGGCTCAAAGCATGTCGTTCGGTAAGTGACCCATTATCGGATTGCACGTTGAAATTTATCTCGACCATTTGTACCCAGCCGCCGCGTCTCAGCACCCTGTGTCATCATGAAAGTTAACAAAAGTACATTCTCGAGATCAGATATGGCACTAGCTAAAGAATGAGTAACGAAGAGGCTCACCGGACGATATCACGAATATATGTCGGCCATCTCGAACGATTTATCCCTGAAGCAACGAGTCTTGACTGGACAAGGTCGAAACTATTGGCCGAGAAAGTGAACTGGCGGTTCAAGTCGTCAACCTGATTTTCTCTCGTATCAGCTCATGTCCCCGGCCCCTTAGCGTATGATCATCATATTTAGCCTTCGAAAAGACTTTCATTTGGTAGATATGGCCGATCAGAAAGGGATGTCCTCGTTTCAGCACAGCAGAATCCCGCATATCCTTTCACTAGCGAACAGGTGGTGAAAAGAACTAGAAGGAAACTCACCTGCAACCATAAATTTTCTGGGGTCTCGTCAGGTTTCATATGTGGTGATACATCTACTCCTATAACCTTCACCGTCTACAGTGTCAGTTGTTGAAAGGTAGCCGGATCTCTCTCAGCCGTACTTACCTCGCAGTTCGGGTGCTGCTCAGCGACTTCCACGGCCCAAGCTCCGGCTCCGTAACCACAGTCAAGGATCCTCCTCGGCCTACGGATAGGTGGAAAGATCAAGCGATCGTCGAAGACTCTGTTAAATACTCGGTGCTGGAGTTCGAGACGTTCTGCTTCATCCTGAAGATGGTCAGCAAAGCGTGACATGATAACTGTTAGTCATCAACAACATACATCGTCAACAGGTCCGAAATAGATCCGATTGTTGATTGAATACTGCTGAAAATCTCGTCCTTCCACAGTGATTGTCTCGAGGTATGAACTGTCAAGTTCTACTGTTCCAGCTTCTGGGTCTCTAGACAAGAGAAGGGATCGTCAGCGCTTCCCCAGAAGATGCAGGCAGGGGTCTTGGAGTAATTCGGTACGTCATATTCAACCGTATCCCTGCAGCCTTCTGGTCCAGGGGTCTTCCAAAAATGGGAACTTAATGAGAATAAGAATCTCAGTCAGAATATCGTCAATTCTTGAAGAACGGGTTCAAGTACTCAGTATGTATGGGTCAGATGCGACTGTTGAAGGCTACGCAGTACATCCGTTCGGAATCGCAACAACTGACAGCGCCGGCATGAGACTGCCTGGCGCAAGAAACACTATCGGGGCGCAGATAGGTCTTCAAGGGATTCAGCACCATTAGTTCTTCGACTACGGCATCATGTGTGGTGAACAATAGGGAGCGAGAAATATGCCCCGTCGACTCCCGTGCCACGATGGCGAAGTCTTGTCCCGTCTCGAAAGAATGGTGCGGGCCACTGGCAAAGAACCCTATGGACCCAGACTGGACAATGCATGCAGCTAGATATTGCCGTTACGGCCCGTCTGCGCACGTCGGTCATCTTTCTCGAACGCGAAGAATCTAGTTTTCATCCGGCCAGTCGGGCACCCCGGAGGAGCGTTCCATCCATCCATAATACTACTCCTCCAATGAGCCATCCCAGAAGCGAAGGGAGGGGTTGGCCTTGTTGCTACAGAGGCTAACGATGGTCGTAATGTCGAGCACCTCGCTGGCATATATTGATTCTCAGGACACACTAGCCAACCTAACAACAACGGCAGACAGGAGTCACACGATGCCTCGTTGCCTACAGGAATTAACACCGCTTAGTGCGATTGATGGTCAAAAGGCAGCCTACAGCCCGTGGATCAAGGGGAGTGCTTCTTGTATTCCATGGGCCCACGCCTGTTGAACCATGCCCATTAAGAATCTGTCTCAAAAGGTCCGAGGCGGGCGCAGGAGCCTCGTGGAGATCTGCATGCCGGGTATAGCTCCACTTTGAAATGGGAGGACTTCGAGTGCGAGGGATGAGAGTTACCAGAAACCTTGTCCGGATATGGAGTAACATCCGAGTTCTCGCCGTTTCCAATTCCCATCCCAGTGACATGGAGTCGGGTCTTCGCCTGTTCCCGTCCCTGAGCAGTATCCAGAGGCAGAAAGCGAAGAACACTTTTTGGCAACAATAATAGCCTTCCCGTCGGCAGTTGGTGGGGGCTATATCTATTGTACATATTTGGGACTGGTCCATGGATCCGAGCGCATCCCCTCCGCCGCTGCTTCGTCCAAATTTCAGCCTGTTTTAGAGTCTGGAGACTCACCGCTCCTCCTTTCTCTGGGACTCGCATCTCGAGATTAACTGCAACGCTTTCAAGCTAATGCAGTAAGTGAGAGCCAACGCCCTTTGGCTCAATGCTGTTGGCCTGGTTCTATGGCTCCTAGAAGATCGAGTGTGACTTGCATTGCAGTACTTAAGGTCTGATCTATGGTCCTGTAACAAGGGAGAAGAAACAGCTTCTGTCATTACAGTCAATGGTTTTGAAAGAATCAAACATGAGACAAAACGAGACAGTGCAGGGAAAGCCGTGTGGACTACGCCGCAATTTCCAAGGCAGCCAGAGCATTAAAACACAGCTGCGCAAGATGCTCTAAATCTCCGTGACCCAGCTAACATGTATTTTTCGTGTCATTTGCTTCTTCCTACACCCAGTGCTTCAACTCTGTTTATTCTTGTTGTCTATTCCCATCTGGATGGGACGCCAATTAATAGTGCCCGCCTTCCCTCCAACAATCCCAGCATGTCGCGACGCACGTAAGGACGGAGCACATGCATGTAAGTAACGTGGAAGGCCGATTCCATGGCATCCGAACTGTCGGGACGCTCCTCCGTCACAACAACATCAGGAGCCGCGGGGGGGTGGGCAGCCAAAAGGCCCATCGTTTCTTGCCCAACCCAGCACCATGGTTCAGCCTCCTCAGGGAGCCGTTCACTCGGGGCATCAACGGTCAAGACAGATCGGGATCCAAAGTGGGAAAGGGTCCGCTTTAGCCCTCATTTAGGGGCGCACGCCGCATAGTGAAATCACTCCTATTGTTGATGGGGTCTGTGGGCCCGACCAACAAAAAGGACAGGAAAAGCAAGCTATCGGCTTGCGTCCGCGGCGCAGGGAGATGGTCAATACAGCCTACTCTGCAAGAAAAGAAAAAAGAAAGAGACTGACTCGGACTCACGTTGTTGAGTAGGGAGCAACGGAGTTGTGCCCTCTTTTGTTAGAGGGAGCTGACCCAGTTGCACGGTTTGCTCCCGAGGGATCAACCTAATCGACTCATGCGAGTACCACCCCGGCTAAGTCCCAACGACCATTCTCTTCCCTTTGATTCGGCCGGCTCTATAAGGTATGATCTGATATCGTCTGACACGGCGCCTCCACACATACCCTACAATGGCTTCCAGTGTGGGTAGGTAAGTACGGGATTCCCCCCTCCAGCAGCGGTGCCGATAGCCAAATACGCATCCACCCTAAAGGAGCGCACATTAGCCGGTGTTATATTATGGTAATTCTAATTATCATTCGTTGACAGAGGGGAGTGAGATCCATCATTTCCCAAGAAGCCGGTTTTTACTAATCTTACGTGTCGCAGGCAACCAATAATATGGATATTCCATCACGCACTGAATTTCCCCAAGCGTCCCATTGCAGCTCCCCTGGGATGAGATCCAAAAAAATAAAATGGTGCCCACCCACAGTGGTTCCCTCTTCAGTCACCAGTGAGTAGTTTAGCCTTGGCCGACGAACTCCGTGCCGTTCTCCACCCTTTACCTACTACGTATTGTTATTTCGGCATATTGACTATCATTATTCTGGTAATCTGCCTTCACTCGGTGTCTTGCGTTTTCAAGCCAACTTACTCATTCTATGACAGGCTAGCCAGTTACAACAGATAGTACTTAAAGACGGGTCTAATTTGTTTCCCAAGCCTAACGGGAAGGATGGAAACATTTAGTCCTACCAATACGTACGAAGCCGGACACCTCACGTTCAGCATCCCTTTCCGCGCCCGAGCCCTGTCTCCTTCCGCTGGGAGGAAAATAATGACAGTAAGTATTACACTAGACCTAAGCCCTTGCAAGACGACTGAGGTAAGTAAACTAAGAATAATCTATACCAATTCATATGACCCAATTCTTCTACTGCGGTCAGGTTATTGTGCGTGTCTTGTCTAGGGTATTTCTTCGAGAACAGACGCGTCGCGAGCAGAACACTGTTTCTTCTCTCGATGTGGTATGGTTCTATCTCAGTAACGAACATGCCACGGAGACACTCCGTTGATTGGTTTGCCTAGACGGCTGGACTGACATAGACTGGAAAGTCAATATTCCGTCCAAGGCTTCAGTGTACCAGAAGACTAAGTCCACAGAGCTCAGACCGCTATCCAAAGGATAGTGGGGTCATTAGACTTGAAAGTTTAGCTCCTCGCTTCTGGTAACCACTTGCTCTCTGGGCCAGTCTTTCTCTTTCTCTTCCTCTTGCCTCTTTTTTCCTCTATGCACACCCAGAACAGAAAAAGTTAGGCTAACTGATGTTTCTCGATGCAATATTATTATTATTGACAAGGTGTCGGTTCATTTACACTTTTACCGATCATTACCGCAGGAAGTGCGAGAGTCTCACAGAAGTGGGCAGCATCGGTTTTCAAGTGCGGAGAAAGCGAACGATTTAGCCCATGCTATGACGACTGTTTCTCGACAGCAAAAGTATTCTCCTCACTATTCCTTAATTGCTAGACTTATGGTCACTTCGGAGACCTTCTCCATGTTGACCGCTTCCCACCAAAAACCACGCTATGTCGCACACTTGGATTCCGAGTAATAGCTCTTGTCAATTGTTTCCCCAGAGAAGCTAAGTTCATTGTGTTTATATGTCCACCCCTTCAATATCGGGTGGTCTGGACCTTGGAGCTTAATAATTGCTCGCGTCTTCTGCAGTCTTCTGCAGAGAAAATGACCCCCAGTCGGCGTATAGCTCGTACAGTCCCACTACGGACGAAGTCCCGGCAATTGAAACTGAAGAAGACACCGGTCGGTCCGGCGGGACGTAGCTTTTCTGACATGTACCATATACATCTAGGCAGGGCGGGGAAGAGAAAACTCTGAATGCTTTGCCCCAGTCTTCTGAGTTGAGGGCCTCACAAAAAGTTTCAGATGAATATAGCGCAAGATCATCCGCAACTAGGCGCGAAAATGGCAGTGGATATAATATGGAAGCTCATTCGGGTGTGGTTTTATCAAATGCGGTCAATTTCGCCCCCGCCCCTGGGGTATACTACTCGAAGAGTCGACACATGTTACCCTGGTACATTCTATATGGCTCACAGATGGAACGGCCCGAGCCGATTGCAGTAGCTAGGTGGGAGTGGAACACTAACTTTACGATCCATCGGGTCTCTTGGCTTTCTGAGCATGAGAGAGAACACCCTCAAAAAGGAGGGCATTATTACAAGGTAGCCTGGTTACTAGGCGTATCGGGTTAACGGAGAAATTCTTCAGATGACGAGAGTGATGTCATCTCTATGATCGACATTATCCTCTCGCCAAAGGATTTAGAGTAGGACAACGGGTGGTCTCGTGCGGTAGAGTGGCTGATACTAGTAAGCGTGCCAACACAAAAGAATGTCGAGTACGCGAGGTATGCAAAGGTCCTTCAACTGAAACATTCATCTCATACTGAGATGCTGGAATGGGGGGGCCTCAAAAAAAAGGGGGCGGGGGAGGGAGGGGAAGTTACTGACCGCCAATGCACTTTGCTTTTTCTCTACTAGGTATACGAATACGGTATGGTCAATAGTTCTTTTGCTTTTTCTCCACTCAGACATTGAAAATTATTATCGATGTTGCCAAGAAAAGGTTGCACATTGAAGACACAAGGGTATCTGTAGGCGGTGGAAAGAGGTAACTACTAAGGTATCGTAACGATTCTCTGTGTCATTGCTAGTAACTAATTGGCAGGGAGAGGAGAGGGGCACGCAAAGGGAAAATAGAGTCGCTAAATCTCAAGATCGCTTCCCTATAAGGGAAGAAATTAACGTGGTTAATCCCACCTATTTCCTTTAGTCTCGAACTGGGGAACAATAGAGATAGTAATTCTTCTAGAAATTTGATAGTTGAATATGGTCTGTTATGTACCAATTTGCAAATAAGTGCTTTCATTTTACAGGAGGTTCAAAGGCCGAGTGTAAGCAGTATGAATGTTCAAGGTAATGTAGATATCGGATAACTTCCCATAGACCACGCGCTGTAGGTAAACCAGAGTGACTTGAGCGATAATCGCGATGTCAGTTGTTAGCGCCTGTATGCGGAGTCAGATATTCCCTAATATTTTCCACGGGGAGAACTAATTTTCTATCCTGATATGACGTAGAGCTGTAGGAGCAGATTAGAAGTCGCATTCTAGTGTTCAACCTGGCTTTAAGTTTTCTTTGGGCCATATCTACGGAGTAACTAAACGTAAGGCTTAACTAATACCTCCAGGGTCCAATTAAGATATACTCCGTATAACCAAGGCTGTGCCAACCAGCCCTAGCAGCTATTAGTCGATGACCTTATTTAGAGTAACAATTTAGATTCTATAGCTTGATGTAATAGAGCTGGTTACACCGGAGCATATGTCTATATACGTTATAGTTCCCGAGCGCATTCTGTTTACTCTTCTATTTACTAGAGAAATATGGGCCCAACCTGATTTCCTGGTCTGGAAGATAGAATAGATATCGACTGGGCAGGAAGAGGGTCCCTAAATCCTGATTTCTCATTATTAAGGAATTCCGTTCTAGAGTTCAAGGAGGAGGGATTATCTTGAACATGATGCTCAAGGCTGATTCATTCATCAGATAACGGGCCATTAAATGGAGGTGGGGAGAGAGACTGCGGGTGGGTCCTCTCCGCTCGCAGCATCATTTATCTCCAAGTCAGTAAAGCAAGCGTGAAGGGGAAGATATCGTTTTCACAGCGACAGCATCAAAAACTAAAATATTATTGTCATTATCGAGGAGCAAGAGGTATTCCAATCTCGAAGAACCCCGACCTCGGACTGAGCCGACTCACGCATTGAGCTTTTCTGCCCTTGTGATCTCATCACGTGCCAACTGCAGCCAAGCGCGGAATCGTCATCGCCCTTCCCAGCCATCTCATCTCTATCACGACACCGCTTCTCCATCTTCGTTATCACTGCTCCAGACATCAGCTTGGTCCTGTTCCTGATCTGTTGCTGATCTAGGAGATTTGTCGGTCTCCCAGGAATCTTACTGCCCTATATTCCTGTGTCTTGAGGACAAGCCGCAACCATGAAGTTCTTATCAACGACTGCTGCCCTTCTGCTCCTCGGAGCTCCCCTGTCGGCCTCCGCTCGGTCGCTCTCTTTTGTCGACTTTGAACAGTCACCGATAAAGACGGCAGACAAGAATCTGCCTGTCGATGGAGACAACCCGTTGACCTACTGCGCGGATCCCCGCAACAACATCCTGCAGATCGACACCGTGAACCTCTATCCGAACCCTCCTTTGCCGTATGCCCCCCTCCACATTTTATCCATCTAGACTGTTATGATTGTATAAATATTGTATTGGAAGCATATTAATGGTTCTTGGTATCTAGTGGTCAGACCCTCACCATCGTCGCTAATGGTACCTTCCGCGAGACGGTCGAACAGGGCTCCAAGGTTCTCCTGCAGGTCAAGT
Organism: Paecilomyces niveus; assembly: GCA_003116535.1. Classification (NCBI taxonomy): domain Eukaryota; kingdom Fungi; phylum Ascomycota; class Eurotiomycetes; order Eurotiales; family Thermoascaceae; genus Paecilomyces; species Paecilomyces niveus. The sequence goes on along the minus strand of QEIL01000022.1, from coordinate 88,612 downwards.
ATGGCTTGATCCGCCTGATCAGCCAGGAGGCCGACCTCTGCGAGCAGATCGAGAATGTCGACCTGCACTGCCCTCTGGAGAAGGGCCAAATGACCTTCACGAAGGATGTTGAATTGCCCAAGGAGATCCCTCCGGTATGTTATCCCGTTGGCAACAATCGATAAGGAGGGCATATTCTGTTGAGTGCTGACGTTCGACCGCTTTACAGGGCAAATACTCTGTTCTGGCTGATGTTTACACCGAGGACAACCGAAAGATCACCTGCCTTGAGGCCAACGATATTGTTTTCAACAAATAAACTCGGAACGTGACATGATGGGCGTCTTCTTTTATTTGCTTTACACTTGTTCCCTTGCGATACGAATGTGTTCGACTTCTTAGTGCTCCCGGATGACTTCAATTTGTTTAAACCGGCTGTGTTGTGAGACGTATCATTTCGTCTTCAACACCTTTCGCGTCAGTGATGATACTTACTCTCATGCATAACGCATCTTTTTTTATGGAGTCTGGGTTTCCCGCACATTGGTCTCCTCGTGTAAAGCAGCTGCGATCTTTCTACCTTAATTACTATTAGCTTGATACCTCTCAGCCCCAGCTTGGCTATCCGTCTCCCTCTATATCTATCGATATATGTAGTGATTTTAGGCACATATACGTTCTCATCTACATAGTTTCAAGTATGATACCTAGTTTTCAGGAATACAGTATACTTATCATCTGTCAGGTCTTCGTAAGACATTATTCTGGTCATTTCAGTGCAAATGTACGTTTAGGTATTCGGATGTCGCCCTGTGGTTGGACTATCCTAGCTTGCCTCGTTTGCTATACCCTCTCTGTCTTTTACTCTTCTTAAGATCATATTCATAGCCTGCTGAGACGCTCAATAAGACACTGAATGTTAGAGGTTTCGATTTTCGGAAGGGATCCCGACTGCCAAGCTCGACTAACCGACTATGCCATTCGGATTCGCGATTCTCGTGCCTGCTCGGGGAGTGTCGCCCTCATCCCACCTCGCGAATCGGAATGGGCATGTGGATATCAACATGATTGTTAGTAATGATGCGAGCGACTACTAGCCATGAGCAATAGATCGGATTCTTACCGAGCTCAAGTTACGCCTCAACATGACACAAGCGACATAGCCTTTGAGATGCCGACAGTTACACATCGAGCTCTTCACAGACGCGGTGGAGAAAGGCGGCCGATAAGATATCAATATAGATAAGGGGAACCACCGCTTTCAGCAAGCGGAATTCAGATCAAGCCCTGGTTGCGCACTTTCTTTGGAGCACCACAGTTTAATTATTTTCAATCAAAGACCATAAAGTCGTAATCATTCAGTAATGAGAGGACTAATTATTACTGCCGCATTGGCATCTACTCAGTTCTATAACCCCGCCGTAGCACTCGCAGTCGCTAGTGCCGCAACCACACAGAATGACCTTTATGCGCATGCCATCAAATTAATAGAGGAGTCTCCTCTCATTGACACACATGTGGACCTGCCTCAAGTGCTTCGAGGACTTAGTAAGTTCTCTCACTTCAGAAGCTGTGTCGTCCGTCCATGAACTCAATAAGAATAACTCTTTTGTAGGTAAGCGGCCTCTGGAGGTTATCCCAGACCTGGCTACATATGTCCCGGGACATGTGGACATACCTCGAATGCGTGAGGGCCGTCTTGGGGGCGCCTTCTTCACTGTCTGGGCTCCGTGCCCCGAACTTGTAGATATGGATGTCGGAAATGATTTCTTGGGGATGACGGATGTATGTGGCTTTCCTTAGAAGAATATATATATAATCTGTATGAAGGCTGACTTGTGTCATATGTTAGAGTTTCTGGGATTCAATTGAGGTATTGGACCTCATAAAGAACATGGTTTCTCAGCATCCAGACGTATGACCTCGAGCTGATGTCTATGGAGGAAGAAGAAGACTGATTCGAAAACCCTGTTAAGCACCTGCAAGCAGCCTTCTCGACGAGCGAAATCCGAGAAGCATTAAGAATGGAAAAATAACATCTTTGATTGGCATGGAAGGTACAGTGCCTAACCCGTATCAAAATCAAGTCGGGTAGCAGTTCATCGAACTGACTGAACGGAGTCTGTTATAGAACTCACTTCTTAGGCAATTCGTTGTCCACTATGCACATCTATACGGAGATGGGCGTGAAATACTTGACTTTGACGCATACATGTCATAGTGGTGAGCATTTTCAACATTCCATCTTTTCTTGTATTTATATTAGTGCTAGGCTGATGTCTCATCTGTAGCATTTGGCTCTTCTAATGGTGCTGGGGTCCGACGGAACAAGTGCATGTAGGGAATGAATTGACGGATCTTGAAAAGAGCTGGTTAAAAAATTGAATAGACTTGGTGGTGAGTTCTCCCTCGCTTTATGGAAAAAAAATTGTTCAGAACTAAAAAACATCTTGGTCCTTTTAGTGATGGTTGATCTGGCGCATACGTCGGATCAGACTATGAGGGATGTAAGTTAGCCCAGAACTGAGCCCTTTCGACCATCTTCATGAAGTAAGGGAAGTCGGAAATTCGTTGACGAAGATATCGAGTAAAGGCTATCACTCTCTCAAAAGTACCTGTTGTGTGGACTCGCTCCGGAGCCCGCGCTCTATGGGACCATCCACGTAACGTTCCCGATGATATTCTGCAGTTAATAGGTGATGGGCCAGACCAGAATCATGGTATGATGTGAGCAGAACTCCAGCAAAAACCCCTCTGACTGTTTTCCTTCGTTCGACCTACAGACTTACAAGTTAACATAGTCTCTCCGTCTTCTAGTCACCCTTCATTGACCCCGAGGGTGGCGCCAACGTCTCCCGAGTCGCGGATCATATAGAGCACATGGCAGACATCGTCAGCCGAAACCACGTTGGTATCGCCTCAGACTATGATGGCATGTATGCTGCCGTAGAAGGATTGGAAGATGCAAGCAAATATCCCAATCTGGTATGTTAATTGTTCCTTTCCCTTTTTCTTACTGTGCAGCATTCCAGAAGGTTATCGTAAATGAGGAATCGAGACAACTCCTGACGGCAGAACTGTCGGCACATAGACGGGTAACACCACCAGGAGAAGGTGCGCTCCATTGAGCTGTATAGTGGACGCCATCCCTGTTGTCGGCGAAGCCAAATCACGTTCAAACCAGTTGAGCTATAGCCACGGTCCGCACCAGAGTCTGTCGCCATTGATCTTGAGCTTCTCAGCAAGGGGCACATTGGATGCCGTCGAGTACGCACGGCGAGTGACGAGTCTTGCTCGAAAGCTCACAGCTACAGTACGTCTGAACGTGATGGAAATGATCCCTCAACTCTTTTTCTTTGCATACATATGGGATGCCATCGGTAACGACCTGGGCTGGCTGTTCCTTATCATAGGACTTCTCATAGGCGGAGCAGTCTTTCCAGCCGCATTTGCCGTCACCTGGAAAGGACAGACAAAGGCAGGAGCTATCTCTGGAGCTATCTGCGGTCTTATTGTAGGCAGCAAAGTTGTTTTTTGTATGTCATCTAGCATAAATATGCGATAGATTCCGTTAGTTCTAGATAGTAAGCAATGCAGAGGATTTTATCCCGAATACCTAGTTCACCATTTTCATTGCTTCCGCGCCCTAGGATTCGACAAGTAGGGAGTCTCCGAGATATATAAATATGCTTTCAGATAATTGATTGCAACAATAGCAGAAGTCTAAGGTACTCTGACCTGCAAACTACAAAGATTATTAATAATCATAGATAACCGTGTTCAATATTGACGATAGACGCCTGATGGTCTCCGTACGTACTTTTGACGAGTTCTGGTCCTCCTGACCCATCATCCAATTTGACCGACCGACAAGGGTACTAAGCATGAGGTTACAGATCACTATACCTCAAAATAAGCGAACCACCTGTAGTCACTTCTAAGCATTGGCCCGAATCGGGAAACGGGAAATGATTGACTGCGCCGCAGTGCATGTGCCCTGGAATAATAATGTAACATCCGGATGTACCGGCCCTATTCCGCGCTGCCAGACTTATTTGGTCATACAGCGAAAAGTGGTGATGCGTGGGCTTCAGTAGTACTATTAAAATATGCGGGGCTGCTATGGTTGACCTCAGTAATCACGCTTTCTATTTGCGCCAGTTTCATAGGTTTTGTGGACTTTTATACCAATTCAAAACTAGTGAAGGTACCTCAATTGTTTTACACAGAATCTGAAATATACGAATAATGGCTTCCCCGAATGTCACGGTTGAGGTGGATGCTAGGATCTGTATAATCCAATACTTGCCATTTCGATCGCTTGTATGTTCACAGATTAAGAACTACTCATCTTACGGCGATGAGATGTGCGAATAAGATTTCCTCTTGGATGTATAAAATAATTAAATATAGGCCAGATTACACAGCGTCTCTCACCTCATCGGTCCTTGACTATCGACACGAGAACGGAAGAACCTACCATGGATACCGTGATGGACGTAAATATTTTTTTACATCAGAAATAGTATATTCAAAAATAAATCAATCTTGCTAACTAGAAAAGCATATTATATGCCGAATGATGAGGAAGAAAAGGATCGATTGGATATGATACACGAAATGATGTTGACGTTGATGGATCGAGAACTCTTTCTCGCCCCGATTAGTTCATCCCCTGGTCGTATCTTGGATCTAGGGACTGGTACGGGACTGTGGGCCATTGATTTTGGTGAGGCTGTGAATAACGACTCTTGATATATTTTTTTTGTCATGAGGACTAATAGTAAGAACAAAACTTTAGCCGACAAGTTCCCTGGTGCAGAGGTAAAAAAGACCTATTCGGCATGCAAGGTATTGTCGCTGATCTTTCATCTTAGGTTATAGGAATTGATTTGAGTCCCGTCCAGCCCGGTTGTGAGTGAACTCAAACTTCTTACCATTAAGGAATTCCAGGGCGCTAATAACTTGTTAGTGTTCCACCGAACGTCAGGTTTATCATTGATGATTTCGACGACGAATGGCTAGAAAGTGGATTCAACTTTATCCACGGGCACTACTTGGCAGGGGCTTCAAAGGATTTCCCTAAACTTCTACGGAAGTGCTATGAGTAGAATTCCTTTTGACGTCTATAAAATCTTAGTTTTAACTCTAAATTAGAAATGCCGCTCCTGGAGGCTGGGTTGAATTCCAGGAATGGGATTCCGAAGTGTTCTCCGAAGACGGTACGACTGATGGCACATCTCTCAAACAATACTTCGATGAAGTTAATACGGAATGTACAAAGACCGGTAAGATTTCCAATATAGGGCCACTTACGGAAGGTTGGTTTCAACAAGCAGGGTTCAAAAATATTCACGTTAAGAAATATTTAATTCCTATGGGGGCATGGCCAAAGGATAAACACCTCAAAACATTAGGCACTTGGAACCTATTGCAAAGTCAAACAGGCTTCCAAGGAGGAGCGATGGCAGTACTTACTAGATATGGAGGTTGGTCCAAAGAGGAAGTGAATATTCTTGCCGCCAAAACTCTACAGGACCCGAAGAATTATGAGATTCATGGGCTATTCTATTTGTGGGTACCATCGATCATGCCTTTGTGGGATGACTAGCTAAAATGTTTCCAGCTACGTGGTGTATGGCCAGAAAGAAGAATCGAAATAGTGCGTCATATGTGTAGTCCTGATTTCAAGAGGGGGCGGGTGTTTCTTCAAAGATGAATATGTGGTTTGCTATGTTGGAGATGTTATCATCATCTTACAGAGGTCCTAGCATTGATCCCTGAGGCTTTCATATAGCTTAGAATCCATTGTTGCGGTGCATGCTTCCATCTCTTCAACGGGTCCTGAACCAGAGGAAGATATGGTCCATCTACCGTCTCCGTAGAATAACAAGCCTTCCAGAGACGGAAAGAGTCGATTCTGATGATAAATTGTGTGGTGAACTTTATTAGCAGCCTGCATAGCGTCGGTTAGATGGAGGCTTCTATCGTATGGGATATTCCTTCCTTAGCTTGAAGCGGTTGATATCTACCATATTTCCCGCATACAGGAAACTATTGATAACAATTTCGATTACGTTGATATTGTATCGGGCTTTCCATAATAAGAGTCGATACGTAACATAAATACCCCTGGGACAGGTAGAGCTTCTCTCGCGCGGCTAGACTTGAAATCCGCGACGTGATGGGCGAGAACTTAATGCGGGTTATGGGTGCAGTCGCGGCTGTCAAGGAGGAATTGAAGGATGAACTACCTTCTTCGGCCGTGTATGAGAGGCGGACTGATCTTCCAGCCAAGTGGGGTGGGCCGGGCGATGCTTATCTACCGCTTGAGGTAAGAGAAGTTGTTAAGAAGTTGAATGTCAAGCATCACGAGCTGTAGACTGGGTTGGGGTCATGTTGGTATGGGGCTTTCAAGAGATCTGGACTACGCGGGATGGGTTGGTGAATCTATAATCCATCTGGATGGATGAATTGACAATGAAGTGGATTCTTAAAGCAGAGTGTCGACAGATGTATTGCCCAATATGCTTAGATGTTTTATTTGGAATAGCAATTGAATTTCTTGAACTCTTGCTATATATGCGGTAAATTGAGCTGACGGGCCCATATCTGATTATAACTTTGAATCGTCCGGTATGGTAGTCCATTCATTCTCTCCAATGTCTTGAAAATCCATCATTCTATTCGGCCCTCCATAGCGATCCTGAGTATCTGTCCAATCTCTGTTCACTGCCGTCTCCGGCCGCCATCGGTATGCATACTGAATCGTCTTGTGCAACTTCCCTTCCAGCGCATCTACAACAAATCCTCCAATCACAGGCATCTGCATGAATCCATGACCAGAAGCTCCACATGCAAGTAGCAGGGAAGGGTGCTCCGGGTGCCTATCCACCAAGTAGCACCGGTCTGGCGTGTCTGCATCCCAGCAAATGCGTGCGAAGACGAAAGGTCGCTCTGCAAGATGCGGCATAGTGTCACGGAGGAAGTCTCTGGCACGGGCTTCTGCCTCTAGGGGGATCTGGTGTCTGGCAAAAGGGATGCTTCTCTTTTCGCCAGGGTAGTCCGGGTCCGGGACCCAGTTGCAGTATCCAGGATGTTCATCACAGATCTTGAGCTCGTGCTTAGCCTCATCCGGTTCCATGAAGAAGCCCTTGGCGACATTGAATAAGACAGGAAGGTTTCTGTAAACTTTAGCCTCCTCGGGGCTCATGCTGATATGGGATAGTGTCCAGGCCGTTGGGCGGAGCTGCTTCTTGAAATCTAGAAGCCGATCACTTCCTGCACCTGCTGCCAGAATGGTATGATCCGCCTCGTGAATTTTACCATCTTCCGTCTCTGCGCCGATAACATCGCCATTCTCATACTTCAGACCCACAACCTTTCCTTGTGGTGTCCCAGTGATGAAACTGACACCCAGACGCTTCGCCTCTTCGTAAGCAGAAACCAGGGCCTCCCTAGCATGAACCCAACCAGCGCCATCTTTCTTCCACCAGCCTTTCCAGCCAGGGAAAGAGCCTGTTAGAACCCCTTCGGGCATAGTCTTACGGAAATCCTCAGCTGTCTCGAGTTTCTCAAAAGCCGATTCTGAGGGGTACAGTTCATGCTTCTTCACATGTTCAATAGTTGAGGGCGTATGAGCTGCAACGATGAACCCTGTTTCATGGTAATATGGCTTGAAGACGGGATCATTTGTCCATGCTTTGAAGGCCGTTTCCCTGCATACATGATCTGCGTAGCCCTGGGGATCCTTGTCTGGGTCGGACCAATCTGATGTGATTGCGTCAGTAGGAGAAATACTGTAGAGATATCAGATCATGAACCGAGACGTACCTTCCGCTCCGCTGTGTTCTGAGATTTTGTTTATATCATTGCCTGCGGAAATGGGTGAGGGAACTGGATAGGGATCCAAGACTGTGATATGTTTGTAACCCCGCCGGGCCAGATGGAGGGCGGTTGAGCAGCCCCATGTTCCGGCACCGATTATCAGAATCGTAGAGTCGGTGGTTACCTGCGAAGGGGCCATTTTATTGCGCTTGCCTTTATGAATATACAATTATTGACAAGAGGAGTTCCCAATAAGACGACTAAGTGTTGGAACTCTCTTTGCGAGGTACGAGGGGCTTCTGCTCCTCGCAGACGTAATAGAATATCAAGGTAAGTCAACGGCTCTAATCCTATCAACGTGAGGAGTCGTGTAGCAAGGATAATAAATCCAACAGAGATCAGTGAAAGTCGATAGTTTGCTTTATATAATGCGCATGAATAAATGAATAATTCCAGCCCTCAGAGACCATGTATCTCGACCTTTTATAGAACTTGCTTGGACGTAATTAATTGACTATTCGAGCATACTCTCGTGCTATATCTCCGCTAGTCTGATAGCGCTAAACTTTAACAACGCTTCTACCTTCCTACTTTAAACCTGCTCCCAGTTCCGTAGTCGGGCGATGCAATTGCCGAGAAGCTTTGCTTGTTTGATTTGATACTATCTATATTTAATTGTAATCGTTTCCACAGTCTCCTGCATTTCTTCCAGAAGCATGCAGCGACCAAAATGCCGCATCCATTTTCACTTAGATGACTCAACTAGGCTAGTTGAAGAAGGACACATGCATCGCGTGAACTGTACGATTTGCGAAGTAGCTAAGATACAAAGCTGTGACGTGACATATGCCGTTGATTTCTTGTATCGGGTATCTTCTCCCAGAAACACTAGTTATTCTTCATCTTCGCAATACATAGTAGGCCAAACAAGTAACGAAGGAGTGCTATGACAATAACACACCCTGTATATACGTTTTACATAGGTGGGATAGCACAGGCCGTTAGAAGGCAATATAGCAAAAGAAATTGGACCTCGCTGGGTCTCGCCTTCATGTTTCCGTTATTACTCTCCAAACAATCTCCGCACCCGTCTCAAAACACTGTCCTTCTCTGGATCATACGGATGGTCCTTGCTTGGAATCTCTAGGATGGCTGGGAAAGCTTCGGTGAATGAATCGACACTGTTTCGGATGCGTTCCGCAATCTGTTTGTACATGAACTGTGAGCTCAAGGTCATAGCATCAGTGGCATAGATAGCTACGTACATGCTGGTTGATCAGCAGGATTCCAATATCCTTTCTCTCCTGCGTGAAATTCTGGAATGCCTTCTCAATGGCGGAGGTCTCGGTCTTAGAGTCGACGACAAGGAAGTTGCGCTGCGAGTCTGGAGGGTCGGTAACATGCTAGATAGTGGATGGAACGTGTCAGCAATTTAACCCACTAAGCTGAAGTACCAAATATCCATGCGATAGCAAGGCAGATATTGGGAAGCCAGCACTCACCCCAACACCAGCAAGCAACAGACCGGTCACGGAGCTAGAGCGGGGGAAGATAGTCAGTGACCTGTCAGCCAGGATAGATGGCGAGATGACAATTGAGCTCGTACTCCTCATCCCCTATAACCGCAAGGAATTGCCGGCCCTATCAACATAGACAGCATCAGTCTCCTTGGCACAGAAGCAAGGCCAGGTGGATATAACCTTGTATGCCGTGGGTGGAGCGGCCATGGTGTTTGGACTGAAACGGAATTCACAACAACAGGAGGCAATTCGAAAGGAACAGAGATTGGATGGAGTATCCGGTAGCCCCTCCTGCTCCTTGCGAACCACGAAGCCCAAGATCGAAACGAAAACAAGGCCAGAGGGTCGAGCTGCGACAGTCGACACGCTCGGCGAGAGCTCAGCTTTATCGCAGCGTCATCCCGCCCTGCTTATGTCATCATGGACTTCAAGGATCGGAGAAGCTTCATCTTCATTGTTTACCACGGCCGACTTCAAAACTTCTGGGCGCTTTTTCGACCGCCGCGGCGTGACAGCTCCATGACATTTCCATAGAAAGACCCGGCTGAGCTCTTTCAGCTCGGGCGTATCGTTCCCTTCATCCTCAACATCATGCCGAGGCTTGTGCGCCGTCAACCGCTCGCGGAGCGCATCAAGGCCTACCTCAACCCGTTGGACTTCCTGCTCTGGCTGTCGGAGGAGATCGACTCTAGCGACTGGGAGCAATGGGAGAAGGAATGGGCATTGCCTCTTGGGGTCGGTTTGAACTTTGTATTCCTGGTCGCTCGAGCGAATGGCGGGCGACGGAGTCGAGCAGAGGATGATATTTTCGGGGAGGACGGCGGGGTCTCATGGTTGACTTGGTTTGTATGTTGCAAGAGCTTCAGAGGAAAATAATCTTAGGAACTAACGGAAACCTCGACTCCAGGCTTCATTTGTCGTTCATTTCCTGGCGCTCCTATCCGCATTTAATGCATTCTACACTTTCTGGCGCAAGCGCCGTTACCGTATGTTTGAAGCGTCTATCGACAAGGTCCCATCAACACCCTCCGCTCATCGTGTGCGAGTCGACTCGTCCCCGGCCTCACCTACTCCGTTACGCTTCTTGTCAAATGTTCTCTCCGCGGGTAGTGCTGAGTCAAGAGCGCATCCGGATCCCCAGCGGGATGTCTGGGAGATCGCGGTCTGGGATCCATCGCCGCTTGCCCTCCGACTATTCTGCCTGTTTAGTCCAGGGCATGTGCTTATCTACTGGCTATTCCTGCCAATTCTACCCTCTGATCCCCGGCCAAGTGTTACGATAGTTACGACAATATTTTTGGCAATCCTGCTGTCAATCCAGATGTCGCTACTTTCGGGATCCTTCTCTCAGCAAGCGAAGGACTCTGCGCTAGTTCACAAGGAAGTCTTGAACGAATATGATGCTAAATTTGTGCATCCTCGAACCCAACCGCTGATGAGGGATGTCGGCACTCAATTTTCTGAGCAACATGCTTCCCACTCGGGGTCCGATGAAAAGTATAATAAAGTCGACGTCTTCACCCCGACTCATGTCATCCACCGCGGGTTTAGAACGAGTCCCAACCCAAATTATGTCCGTCACGTTGATCCAGAGGGTCTTTCCAGATCTCCGACGCGACGACAGTCGTCTGCTACACCGAGCCTTTCGTCTTCCTCGCTGCAGACGCCTAGTCATCTGCGCGATGCCTCGCCCCTCAAACCCACAAGCACAATGCGACAGCCACAATTTAGGCCATCCACAGGCTCGGGGGATGGTGGCAGCTTAGGTGTTTACTCTCATGCAAACTCTCCGCTAAGAAAATCGAGTTCAACGTATTTCGACCGTCGAAGTCAGCCAGGCGGTGTCGATGTCACGGGCCTTAGCCCGGTGAAGAGACAGTCTAGCCCTCTTAAGAGAACTAGCGTTCCTGGAGGGATGAATACGGCTGCAGCCGTACAAAGATGGGGCCATCTGTCGTCAAATGTCAATAGTCCCCGCCGCGAGAGCGGAAGGTTCTAATGCATCCATAGCGTGCATTATGTCAATGATAGTCCTGGTACCAGGATTGACTTCATGGCGTAGTCAGACAGAACTAGACGGGGATTCTTTTGTTATCGACTGCGTTGGTTGCAGTTAGGCCAGCTCGATACTAGTTGTATAAAATCGACTCATCATGTTTTGTCCACTCACGAACACTGTGCATTTGATTAAGGTTTACTTTCCGTTGTCCGAAGATCAGCGGTGGAGAGATCAGTAGGATAAGAAGCATTACATCTGAATCTCTGTACTATCTCAGTTGATTACTACTGAACTACTGCATTGCATTTCCCCACACTCGAGTTTGATTCTTTTTCTCTTTTTCAATTAAAACCTCTGAGTCTCTACATATCCGTCGATCACATTACTGGAGGAATGTAGGACCGCTCTACTTGTCTCATCAGTTCCCCCTAGTCACGATTACCTTCCTGATGATTTCATTGATGCTCAGACGTCCCTGCCGAAACCGATCAACTAACAACAATAACCATAACAATGAGATCCATTGCGATACATGGATGGCCCAGGGTGCCAGCCACTGGGTATGCAAGCATTCCTATCGATGCGTGCACATTCCATCGACATAATAACCCCACATAACATACCATCCGTATTCTTAGACCCTTGATTTGCAGAAAGAAAAAAAGCAGAGCATCTAGATGGCTCCATTCTTACCAATTGCCTACCCGCCACCTTTTGAAAGCAGCTCTCTATCATCTTCTCGAGTGATTCGCCTTCAAAGAATCAATAATAGCAACGGATACGGACAAAGGAGGTTGAAGCCGCCGTATCCTCCATCGGCATGGGCCAATACGGTCTCTTCGCCTCTCGAGGGAGTTCGGATTGTGAATAGCTCCCGGCAAAACGCGGAGATGGAAGGCCGAATTGAACTGCCAGCTGATAGACCATTACCTTCTTGCATGCATGATGTCCGTCATGTCCAGACGAAAAGGAGGAGCAACGTTAAGGCACCTCGCACCAACGGCAGACAACACCAGAAGTCGGTTACTTTCGAGGACAATCCACATACAGCATCTAGTGGTTCGGAAAGTGTCCCTGAAACCGTACTGCGAGTCCATAAACATAGGCTTCCTATGTCCACTACTATTGTTGAGAAATCTGAGAATGGAGGGTCCCCGAGATCAGGAATCATCATCGAAGAGCAAAGAGAAAGAGGTTCTCCAACTGTGTCTTCCCCAGAGATATCAGAGGCACGACTGAAAGCAATTGCGGATGCCCGTGACGCATATATAAGAGCGCTACAAGCAGAGGGCTTTACAGATGGGCAATCCGGTCAAGTGAAGCAGGATGAACCTGAGAGCATTCAGAAATCTAGCTCGTTGACAAGGATAATGAGGCAGGGAAGAACCAAACACAAAAACAAGCATCATGAGACTGGCGCAAATGACGATAAGCTTCTGGGTCGAGGGGCCAATCCGAGGACCGGCATCATCAGCCCCAGCGTGACTACAGACAGTTCCCAAGATGAGAAGAGCAAGCCTCCTAGCAAAAGACAAAAATGGAGGTTAAAGGGAGATCAATGGATCAGTCTGGATATCGACCAGCCTACACCTGGAGACACTCCCCCCGCCGGTCAGAGTAATGTTGCCAGCAAAAATAGCGCTTCATCCTCTCATGGCTCTGTGTCGCCTATAGTCCGAACAGGTGCGACCTCGAACAACTGGGAAGACAAATTTGTCGTCAACATGCCTTCAGCGAGGGAACCAAATCCGCCAACTATGACAGCCCAACAGATTCTGGAGTACCAGAAAAGCATGGAAAAGGTACATCGGGAGGGTGGAAAAATGTTGGACCCGGATGCTCTTCCTAGTCCACGTGCTGTTACTCCTGAAGGAAAATATGTCCCAAGTCAGAAGCTGGAGAAACAGCCGAGCATCATCATTAAAAGGAAACCAGTACGGAACTTTTCTGGGAAAATATATCCACGGTCACCCGTGTCACCTCCGTTGGCCACGCGCCAGTACTACAATGCGGATGATGTCGGCAGAGATCGTGTGAACCCGATTAACGATGAATCTCCAAGGAAGCAGCAAGAAAAGCACCTTAGCACAGCTGGGGACGCTTTTTTAGGTTGCCAGGAGATCAACAAGGAAAAGAGCCCAGACGAAATATTGATCTTCCCTACTTTAAACGACTCCCCATATCCACCCATTCCCCTATCTCCAGAATCAAAGAGGAAATTAGCCGGGAAAAGGAGATCAGAGATCAAGCAAAAGAGGCAGTCGGCCGAGGAAAAAGCGATTCTACACGACGACGAGAGACCACCGCTTTCTCGGAGTTCGAAGCCAATCCAATGCTTGAAGCAGCCACTGTCCAGCCCATCCAGGCCATCAGGGCTCAACATGCCCATTCCAAAGAGTCTGAAAAGAAAGAGTCTACCACTCCCGAAAGAATCATCCGACAAGCCCCAAGACTCGAACACGTCGGGCAAGGAAAATCGGAACGACGACGATGTGTTCATTATCACACCCACTATCACACGCACTCTGATATCCAATACCATACCCACAAGTACTACAGATCCAAATCTAGCAGTGAAAGGCGTGCAGTACATCCAAGGTCGAAGGGCAGACAACGCCGTGCAAGTCCCCCGGACGAGTTCTCACCTCGCGACTTCCCGGTCCCCATGGCAGCAGCAGATGCACATGTTACCAGGAAGGTCAGGAGTGCTCTTCATGATGCCGCCAGGGAAAACTCCGACGCAGGGCATGCTCGACACCAAGAACAGAAACACCGTTCCTCAAGGCCACGAAAGATTCTCCATTATGCCTGGGTACATCCGTATGTCAGGGATAATGACCTCCGAACAAAATATCAACGATGCGCGCGATGAGCATGAATTTTGCCTCTGCCGGCACTGTATCGCAAAGAATCAGAATCCCATCCAGGACCTCGATTGTCCACTGATATTTGAGGATATTTCTCGGCCAGTACCTACTCCCCGCTTCCAAGATTTGACCGCGCCTCCCTCTCCGATTCAGGAAGAAAGGCCGAAAATTTCCGTTCAAGTGCGAACAACTAGAACACCAGAGATTGCAGAACTCGATGGCCAACAGCTACATACATCTGAGAATACTTTTCGTGAGCAAGACACAGCACTGGTGAAGCGTAATGAAGGCAAGGATGTGAGCACGAGTAGCGCCATTAATCTCCTAAGTCTCTCGTTATTATTTGATATATTTTTGCTATCCGTTGCGCAGCTATACGACTTCTCCCACCGTTATCGCATATCTCATCATGCCACCATCATGGCTGAGAGAGTCTTCGAAATGGCGGAACATTGCTTCCATGTCGCAAGACGTGTGTTGAATGGGATTGTCGTTTACAAGCGTACGGGCTCATGGCCGAAGTCGAACAATGAGGAAATCGCACTGTTGATGCGAGATATGGGTCAGGCTGGCATCTACTTTTTCGTCCTAGGCTTCGTAATCGTGATCCTAGGGCGCGCTGCCGGGTACATGGTCTTAGTTGGAAGTTGGGTTGTTTGGCTTGCGACACCGTTTGGATGGGTGTTTGGGAAGGTTGGGAAAATTTTGTTCATTTGAAAAGGTAGCGTTGCTGTGCACAGTGCAATGGATAATGTGTAGTATCGTAACCGGATCATGATGATCCCGGTCCAGGAGTTGTGGTGACTGAGCCGGAATAACCTCTCAACTGTGAGGGTATCATATTCTTACGTTGGCAACTCCTACCTCGGATGTGTGCAGTATTATTAGAATTCAGCGTTTGCTATCTGCTAACAAGCACACCTTGGGTATGCAATCTTTTCCCTCCGCCTATAAATTCCTAGGAATGTCCGAGATCATCGCATTGTAGGTAAGGGTAAAATATAAAACCATGAAACACCCTTAGAATTTTACAGCAGAACATACATAATTTCCTAAAACAAGGATTCTTCAAATCATTCATCTATCGTTAGCTGCATAACGAGTCTCTATCTGGTCTAATCTAAGATGTTAGAAACAGATATGCAATGCTGCTATTTCTTTATCCGAACCGGGTCTTCGAAGGCACGCACCCGGTAGGGCATGCATGGCCAATAGATGTTGAATGGATGGGGTATTTGTCGTTTCCCAGAGCGTATATGGCGCTCGGATATGTTTCTCGCAAAAATGCGCTATAATAAGTAGGGGCAAGAGGATTTCGAGGTTGAAGTCGATCGGTAGAGTATGGCAGGAACCGGAGGTATGGGATGGATGCGCTTGATGCAAGCTGCGGAGGAAGATTAAACGAGAAATGGAGAGGGGACGGGGAACTTTTGAACTGCAGAGAATGGAAGATATGAGACAGAAGGGGAAAACGGGCTATAAGAAAAGAAAATATTTATCCCGTGTTGAAAGAGGAAAAGAAGAGAAAACAATAACTCCGAATGGTTCCCATTTTACTTCCCACCTGTCAAACCAATGGCTGATATCTGCTTTCTTTTGCGAGACCAACTCCATGCTTTTTGTTGAAAATCATCCAGGATCAGATGTTGAATGAACCAATCCTCACTTTGCTCCTATGTGGTATCAAGTTCTCCTCGCAAAAAGTGAAATACTAGCATGTTGAATCTCACTTCCCCTTTTTTTTCTTCTTCTCTCTCATGTTGAAAGGATGAGGACGTGCTATAGTTGAAGTTTATCCCGAGAGAATGAAGAAAAAAGAGTTTGTGACAGAAAAGCGTAAAAAGGAAGTGAATCGTTGAGATCTTCGTTTCGTAACGCCGTAAGTTTCCGAGTTCTCTCGGGTGTCATTAATGTTGAATTTGAGGTCGTAATATTAAGTGTTCATTAGTTGAAGGGCGTGGTGGCCATCAGAGCGCCGGTTGAATGGCGCTGCCTTGAATGTAATGTATTGTTGATTAATTGTTGCTGGCTTTGGGCTCCTCTGTCGATGTGGCCGCAGCCTGAGTATCAGTCGGGATGCCATCGGACGGGGCCACGCCAGCATCAATGTTCTTAACTGAAAGTCCCTTGAAGATTTCGAAGATTTCGTGGGTCTTGTGGAAGTCATTGTTTACTAGTATCGTGTTAACAAACAATTCCGCTCAGTGACCCTTGGGTTAGTTCACTTACCGATGTTGACAAGGTACCAGTTATCCATAATGTTTTGGATGAGCTTCCTGCTGGGGCTTGACGCCGGGTGGCACTTGGCCCAGTCATCTCCAAGGCGGTAGGCTTCGTCCTTCCAGGCCAAGAAGCTGATTGTCTCGACGATGGTCGGTTGAATGACCTCCTTCGAGGCAAAGATACCCCAAGTGACTGCGTTAGGGCTGTCGCTTGTGTTGGTTCTCAACTCGCCGTTTTTGCTGATGCAATAGTAGGTGAGGTCCTCGGTCTTCTCGATGCGTCTAATCACCTCATCAATCAGGTCTGGGGGCACAAGGAGCTCGAGGTACGCCTTCTGGTAGACGTAGCCATTCTTGGGTCCCCATCCATAAATAGGATGGGAAGACTTGGCACCGTTGACTGCAGGTTGAGAATTGATCGTCAATAGACCGCGTCGGTTCAGATCGATCAAGTCAGCTTTGATCGCGTCGGCTTCGGCCGTGATTGGAGACTCGCTCCATGGAAGCCTGTCGAGGTTGCCTTCGATATAGCGAATGAAAGTCTCTGAGATGTCCTTGAGAGACTTAGGTTCTCCCCAGAGTTTGATGTTCTGCTCGTTTGTACCCTTCAATCCGATGCCATAGGTATCGAGTTCGCCAAAGGCAGGTGATCTGGAGTCGGTCCATCGACCGTTTGGATATTCATCCCATTCCTGCGTACGGACAACATATGAGGAATTCCTGTTTCTCCAGAAAATTGGGCGCACGTCTTCTCCCCGGCGGCGAAGGCCCAGTGACTGGCGCCATGGAAGAGGCTTATACAGAGGCGTCTCCTTGGACGGGGTAAGCTTCAGCTCCTCTAGGATCATTCGAGTTGCTTGTGCGAGGTTCATAGTGTAGCTATTCCCTATTAGTGACATGGCCGCTCTCCTTGAAGAGAAAACACTTACAAATGCAAATGATAGATCCCGGAAACGAGGAGCTTCCTGCACATGTCTGCGACCAAAGTCTTTCCTATTTCCCTCACAGCAGCATCATCGTTCTTGACAGGCTCCAAGGCTTCGAGCCATTCGGGCGGAATCCGACTCTTGGTCCAGGTCGATCGCCTAATGAACGCAGCATATGTCTGGATGGGCATGATACCCGGGATGATAGGGACGGTGATGCCCTTCGCACGGCACTTTTGGACCCAATTGATGAAGTTGTCGACATCATAGAACATCTGCGTAATAATAAAGGAGCTTCCCGCATCGACCTTCTCCTTCAGGTGGTCAATCAGCAGATCCACATCGCGGTTATCGTCGCACCCTTCGGGATATCCACCGACGCCAATGTCGAAATGGTTCCCGTACTTGTCTCGAATGTACTTGACCAGATCTTTAGCATAACGGAAGCCTCCATCTGCAGCTTCCCATGTCTCTTGCTCTCGAGGCGGGTCACCTCGAAGCGCTAGGATATTCGTGCAACCAGCGTTATAAGCTGCCTGTAGCGCAGCGTCGATCTTCTCGCGCGGCATATCGGTGCAAGTCAAATGCATACACGTCTCCAAGCCGTAAATCGACTGCGCAACGTCGACCATCTCGCATGTCAGGTCCGATAGCCTGCCACCAGCACCCCAGGTGATGTCAATGAACGATGGGCCCCACGAGTGCATGCGATCCATCCTGTCGTATAGATTTTGTACACCCTGCGCCGTCTTCGGAGGAAAGAATTCGAATGAAATCCCGGGCCGGCCAGAGGCCTTTTCCTCGGCGAGTTTGTCTTTGATATGCATGTTGTCTTATTCGGCACGCTATGGTACTCGCATCATGTCAGCTCTTCCATCCAAGATTTGCACACTGACTGCCGGATGCTGTTATGGGGAAGAAAGTCCTAAATGGAGGAAGCACGTACAGAGGACTCGTCGCTTTCTCTACTCTGGTTCTTCTACCTTTTTTACCGATGTCTTCCACGGCCCTGGTGGTATTTCAAACTATCTTCCGTCGACTTCCTTGACTAAAATATCGTCTCCGAACTCGGCGGTCCGCCAATTCCTACAGTATGGACTGTAGATAAAATCTGCGTTCTGCACTCTAGAGCACAGCTGAAAAGAAAATCGGAAAGACAGTAGGAGGATAAGAATGCCGCAAAAGCGATTGTTTGAGACTTCCAGTGAATTTGCTTTTGGCCCCTCAGTCCCGCTGTGATTTACGGGGTTCCCGGAGTAGGAGAGGCTCCGGAAGATCTAACCGTGGGTGTGGCGCTCTTAAATCGTCACCGTCAATGTGGCCGAAGAGATGTCACGGTCTGAAGATCATGGATCTACCAGAGGAAGAGGGGGATGAAGACAAAGAGGAGGACAAAGCAAAGGAGTACCGTGGGGAAGAATGTCCGCGGCAATGCAATGTTGTTTCTTTTTTGGTCTAAGCTTGCTTCCCTGACCCGCGATCATCTCCGCCGCCGCCCCTCATTGCGAAGCCTATCGACGACTTTTTTCTTTGTCGCAGATACACTATTGCAGTCAGATGGTTCCGGGCCCATGTTGGCTGAGATTCATCCTGTTTAATGTTTTTCTAATCTAAATTTTCTAGGATTGCCTCTTTCCCAGTCTCGTCATGCCATCAGCGCTGAACCTCACTTTTGGAACTGAATGGCTATGAATTCACGCCCCCACCCCCCTTTCTCGCCTCATAACGGCCTGCTTACCTTTTGTCAGATATCTCCTGAATTAACAAATTAATCTGGGCCACTCACATCCTGCTGACATTTCCCAATAAACTTCTTTGTATCGCCTGCGAGCCCGTCCGACAGCATTCCACCAGCTTGCAAGCTCTATGGACCTTGTCAGAAAATCTAGCCTACAGCTATATATGCCTGTTGTCCTGCCTCGACAATCTCCATGCCCCTTTGACCACCTGTAATCAGGCCACCAGCATTTCCTGCTAAGGATCCTTGCTAGCGTGCGGCTGTCACTAGGCTGGAGCGCTTCCTGCGGCTATAATAATCTTTCAGGAGAGAAATACTGTCATAGTATCGCCATATATGATGGCAAAAGTGGTTTCAGCAGCGTCAATGCAGGACTATTGCTGCTATCATGCGCAGACCCAGCGAATAGTAGAGTTAGCATTGAACTTACTGGCGTCTATCGGCTCACCGCGATCAAGAGCAAACAAAATAATCGCCAGAAGCTGGCATGGCACATATATCACTCAGAGGCCATCTGTTTGAAGAATGATAGCCGGTATCTCGTGAGCAGAACTTAGAAGTTGTAAATATGGCAATTTCTAGAGACATAGTGTTTTCCCAAGCTTGAGAATTACACTTGATGGTCTTCAACTTAGACACCGATTGTGAATGATGCCGGTACCCCTAGCTTTATGCTAAGATGAGTGTACTAAGCGTGCGTTCCTTTAAGATCGGAGAGAATTACCTCTAGCACAATCCTGGGCTCTGTAGTAGAGTTATCGATATTTTCATCAATATCCGATCTTCCTTTCTTAATGATTGGAGGATTCGGCATAACTTCTAAACATATCACAAATCCCATGCTACTATCAAGTGAGTCCTGCCGCATAATCTGTAGTATATAGGATGGATAGGTATACATTCAAGGCGTATTACTAGCTATAATTAAGGAGTACCTCTTAAGGGACATAAAGGGCAACCTGTAGATTCCAATTGGTCAAATGGTAGTCACTTTTGACAACTTTAGAAATCATATCTAGCATTATTTAAGTGCGCTCGTTTAATGGTTCACCTATTGAAAAGCTCTTTTTGGTTATTCCAATGAGCAGTCAATCGAGCTCGAGCCTGAATATCGTTCTAGATTACGAAATCACATCAAAATGCTAAGAGACACTGTGAGAGACGCATTGGTGTTTTACTACTGGGCCAATAAATAATCCATCTGGTGAGAAAGCTCTAGAATAAGTCATGTGGGCATGTCTATAAAGGACGATCTATGCTAGAAAGCATCGTATTACTTGATGACATAAATTCAATTGTTTAGATATATCAAGGACTGCAGTCTGACTATTCATTTCATTAGCCTCTAATGGGGAAAAAAAGTCATCTCTCCTCTTTTTGTGGTTCAATGCCCATAGGACACAAAGCATATGATCGAACTCGGTCGAACTCTCTTAAAAATATATGTATACCGCCTATTTATTGATAAATCCAAGTGCCTAAAAGCTTGAATATGCGATAGCGATACTACATGTGAGTAATGTAAGGTCATTCACCTAATAACAGATTCTTAGCTTTAAAGTTGTGATCACAGGTTCAGTAGTGTAAAATAGACTAGCTACCCCAACACGATCAAGTAAGAGCTGTTGGTAGTCCATTGAAAATCGAGTGATCTATGCAGGATCGGTTTGCTTGAAGAAAGTAATTAATAATAAAATGATCTTTAGTTCCTAATAGCGATTCAGATAAAAATGGTCAGAAACATAAGCAATTGCCTGATATCATTGGACTTGGAGGTCAGAATATATTATTACACTAACAAGGCACAATGGAATTGTGACGCTTATTCTCTTCTATAAAACGAGACTGGATATTGCCACTGTGATGTGTGTCGGCAGCGAAAATCTAGTCTCTGGATATTATAGGCTTCACAATTGCATACCTGCTCTGCCCTAAAACATGCGAGAGCTATATAATATGCTCGAATCAGTACACATAATGGTGGAAGCCCTTCCGTGATGATTTTGCCTTTCTCTGAGTGGTGCGGTTATCACGTCTCTGGGACAGAAAACATATATATCTACGAAATGTTCTCTTCTAAATGAACCATATTGACTTCTCCTAAAGGAAATAGATACATCCATCCGTAGCAGGAGTTCATGAGTTTATTTGTAATCTGACAACGAACACTATTTCATCTGAATTCGTAGCTTTCCCTTCTCATTGCAGTCGATACCGATTCAAAATAGAAGATCAGTTATAGCTAGACAAGTCTCTAAGGGTACGAGTTGCAGATTCAATAGAGAATGGTCTCTCCCCATACTGTTTAACAATCTACTGAATTCAGGTCTACAATTACCTTAATGCTCTCTATAATCCCAATTCATATCTTTTCAAGCAAATGGGCTCATTCTATGCCCTTTCTATACACCGTACGGATGATAACCAAACCAAACATTCCTGTAATTGGATTACTAAACCCCCGACCAAAAGCACACACTGCTACTATCATAATTCAAATTGAAGTGCCAACCGATCGCGATTCGGAAGAATTCACATAGGGAGAAGTCCATACGAAAAGCCCTAGGAAACTCCACCCCTTGCTTGCGGGGAGAAGGAGCACATGCAGCGAGGAATACATCCGAGGAATGCGGAACCAATAGTGTCATGACAGATACCACATGTGCATTGTCTCTTTCGGGAAAGAGCTTGATGAGACATGTCACAAATGGGAAAACTCTGGTGAATCGTGATGTTACTTTTTGACCACTTCGTGGGGGGGGAGGAAGAGGAATGGAGATGTAAATGTAACTGTAAATGGGCCGGGAAAGAGTGCATAATTTATTCTGTGGGATTTTTACATTCCACGCATTTATTTCCGATCTATGGCTCTGGTGGTGGGATTTATTCCGGTCGGTGGATGCGCCTCGTGTCGGGATTTGAAATCTTCGTTTCGGGTTCTGCTCCCTTGTAGATGGATCATTTAGGTTATCCTCTTTGGGTTTGTAAACCACCGCAGTGGCGACCTGATCCATATGATATCCGGAAATTGAATGGTGATATCCATGGATCCGGTCTTCTACTGCTACATCGACTGAAATAAATTGGGTGCGTCTTCTTATGCACATGCCGGTGGAAGATCACATCTGATATCAAACATTCGAAGTGACATCTTACCTCCCATGGCTACCTGAATTAAACAGGCAAACCACTTTCTACATCGCGGTGATCTTAAAACGCAACGCACCAGCGTGGCATCCATGGAATGATCCCTGAAGCGTTTACTTGGAAACAGTAATCATCCAATACACTCCAGATTCTGCACATATCAACCGAGGTAGAAATAGATGCCAGAATATACGCATGTAGGCCACGCACTTGCATCTGTGACACTTCGACCGGGGACCCTGGCGAAGAGGGAGTTTCCACGAACATAATAATGATAAGTTCATCGAATCGAACCATGGACTTATCAGCGATATAACCCGAAGACCTGCAGAGAATCTCAAGGATAAAAAAAGTGTGGACCGAGAAGGGATGATCTGTAACTCCGCGACAGGGTCTCAAGTCGAAGATCTTTGCAACCGTCTCTCCGCATTCTGCCGCATGCATCTTCGTCATACGACTCTCCGACCGGATCTCTCTTTGTTCGTAGGCGGAGCTGATAAAACTTACATAAAAGTATTAAAAATCAATTGTCACGTAAAAATTAGACCCATTCTTATTATTTATCAGAGGTAGAGCGCATATATATTAGCTCCACTTCCCAGGTGCTCATGAGTGACGTGTTAGAAAAAAAAAAAGCAATTGATGCTGCGTTAGTTTCTTAACGAGGCATTGCAGGTAGGTTAGTCTAGAACCCCCCAAACTGAACCATGAGAAGCGGACATGTGCCATTGGTAAGTATCGATACAAGTCTCATTTAACAAAGGTTTACAGATCTGGAGGTAGCTCTGAGGCTAATTATTTTCTCCATAGTACGGAGTAATCCTTCGTACCTTATAGTGTATGTAAATAGAGCTATCATCTTCACTATCTGAAATAGTTAGCATTTCTGCACCTAAAATACGGAGAGACAGTCTAGATCACTAGAGGACCAACAGGCGCCATCGGCATTTAGACCGAGATGCTCTTTGGTAGCGCAGGTTGGAGATGATGGAACAGAATCCACTGATCACTCTGCCACTCTCTGAAATAGTAACTCGCTTTACTGTAACTAGCAGGTCAGTCGGCCGACTTATTACTTCATCTACTACGTAGATAAGACTAGACTTAGAGCTGCTGCGACGATCAGTCCTAAACATCATATGTAAGCAAGTCGGAAAAGCGTGACGATGAGATGATATTGTCGAGAACGAGACCGACCTTACACTGTTGCACAACCAATCAATGGGGGGAAAGTGATGGAATAGCCCT
The DNA here is from genome assembly GCA_003116535.1 of Paecilomyces niveus. Classification (NCBI taxonomy): domain Eukaryota; kingdom Fungi; phylum Ascomycota; class Eurotiomycetes; order Eurotiales; family Thermoascaceae; genus Paecilomyces; species Paecilomyces niveus. The sequence continues at coordinate 65,139 of QEIL01000022.1, read as the reverse complement.
GTATGCAGGATGCAATGCATTTTTGCAGGCTCACTTGATCCTTGAATAGCTGACGCCAAGAGGCTAAAAAGGACTCCAGCTCAGATGGATAGAGCCCTCAACCGGGACAAGGTCAGATATGCCCATGTGCAGCGCATAAATATGACACCTTTGTATCGTCGGGGAACTGTTTCGCTATCGTTGCCTTGTGCGGAACTCCCATGTGGATAGTAATCACACCAGAAGAATTACAAACCGACTGCCTTTCACACCTCAAGAAGGCAGCTGGGATCTGCACCTGTTTCTAGGCGAGTAGCATACTGTATATTAGACGCAGGCGCGATTGCCTCGCCGCTAGTTGTTTGCGGAGATCTCTTTGAGGTCTTCGGAGCGCATTGAGAGAACCGTCTGCTGTTAAAAAAGCATTGACACCTCGGCAAAGTGAGCGGGAGCTGGGCATTCCTGGTGAAGGATCGCTGGCTATGATTGATTGATTTGACAGTTGCTGCAAGGAAGATCCCTTCACCGATATCTCGTAGTTAAATCTTGATCCCTGTTTGTGCCCTCTGCCTGTGCCTCTTCAGGTCTAGAAGACATGGCCAGCCGCCATTAGCTTCAGGCTTAGTTAAAGAGCTGCCTTCTCGCCAGCGAAAACATGTCTGGAATTCTGATTATGACACGTGTCTCCGAGCCTTTTCCTCCACACCCTAAGAAGCGCGTGGATTGCTGTCTCGGCCATGTCGATCATGTTATGATGGAACTATCAAGCTTAACGGCCATGCTAAGGCAGAACTGTTCTCTGGCGGACGTGCTAAACAACGAGGACCTCGAAGAACAATATTTGGAGCTCCTGCCCGTCAGTTAGCATTATTTGTACTCCGTACTTTAGTTATCTGGGTTCATAGTGACTTTTATCGAGCGACAGACCAAAGTAGTACTCTACCTAGTACCACCTGCGCAGTTCTCTAGTTGCACCCCTCGCTGTTGCTGCTACGCTCTGCGAAGAAATCTTCCATGTTCTACGGTTCTTCTAGCGTCTCGGCGTCCCGTCCCATTTCACCGCTAAAGGTGATTATGGAGATTCCTACGATTTTTTTTTTTTTTTTTTTCACCGCCCCCGTCAACACCGCTGCGGTGGCGACAAAACACGGATGAATGCGTTGCTTCTGACGCGGGACCCGAGACCGGAGTACGTATTACTCTATTGATCTGGTTTCACATACGCACGTGGACTAAGCCTTCCATTGCTTCTAGAAGCTGTGGGTCATAACATGAGTAAGTTTCTATAATTGAGCCTCGTCTTCTTTTTAGCTTGGAAACTGGGCAATTAGACGAATCTGAAATAGCTGAAAGGAAAACTTAACGCAATAAGAGGCGTTCATGTTTCAATATCAGGCCCTATGCGAGACTGACGTGCTTTGTCTCGCTGGCAGTGCGGATTCGGTACGGACATTCCGAATGGTCTGACTTTTTTCCCGTTGTTTGTGCCGTACGGTGGTTCCTCCAGGCAGGTGGACATTAGAGATTTTATTATTGCTGATTACCCGAGGCACGTTCGAGTACCAAATCTAAGATCCAACTGGACAATTGGGGGTTTGGCTAACGCCGATCGGTGTGTGCGATCACTCAGATGGCCCCCTCCCTCGGTCCATATTTTTGTCTCTTATTTATCTTTTTTAGTTACCACGTGGCAAGCGAGATACCCCTGTATATGGTAACTTTAAACCGAGTCCATGGTATTCGCTATCAGCGTGTAGTGGCTGTCTGCTTGCAACCGATCTGTAGGCGCCTGGCGGGTAATCTAATCATAGGGTCATAGTCTCCGTTATTCCAATCGGACAGCGGGAATTGAGGCCAGTAAACAGAAATTGCGGTGACGTCAAAAACGCCTCAGCAGAGCACTGAGCCCTCAAAATCTGAGACTCGGGTAGTGATGATGTTATTACACCTCCACTGTTGCTGTTGTCAGGCGTCATCTGGCCGTGGCGTTCCGGAGAAGTAACAATAGAAGAAATCAAGCCTTCTAGAAACCTGGAAGTCAACGGTCGGTAAAATCGGGTCGGGTATATGTGCCATAATCGAGGCACGAAAGTTTATCGTGGATTCTTGACAGCTGAAACACCGTTATGTAGCTAGAGTAGGATTTCAGGCAGAGTGGAGGTGGAAGGGAAAAAAGGGAATAGTTGTCTACTGCCTTTTTGAGGGTGAGGCCCATGCGGGACCCACGAGACACACAACCAGGTACTTTTGTTCTGGTCTTGTATGACTAGTCATCTTCTTTTAAGCTTTCACATCAATCTCAAAGGATCCTTGACTAATTCTTGTTGATGTAGTGAGATAGAGCACTGCTAGTCCGATACTGTATTACTTAGTGACACCGCCAATTTCAATGGGTGCGTGCGTTGTGAGCCATCACAATGAGAGTACCGCCCAGCGCCTATCTCCCACCAAAAAAAGCTTGAGAGAAAAGGATGCACATCAGGGATCGTAATCAATGGAATTTCATTAGCCGCCATACGAAAGAGGAAAGAAATCATGATGGCCGTCTAGAGCGGTGCATGGCTTTAGTGTGACGAGCAACGGGGAATGTGCAGACAGGCGCCTTGAGTCGTGCAAACCCCAGCCTATTTCCCGTTTTGCCTCATTGTTTCACACCACATTAATTCTCCCAAATGCTAACTTAATTCTACCATTTACTCCATCGTACTAGTGGGAACATATCTCCTGTCCAATGCACCGTCCAGGCGGCAATTTTGATGATTGGATGAGAGATTGCACCCTCACCGCCTGGTTCTTCATCATCATCATCATCATCATCATCGAAGCAGTTGACGGTGACCAAGTTCGATGTTCCATCATTAGGTCTTATCGTCATCCTACAGCGCTGGACCCTCACTGGGACGCAGCTACATCTCCGGTGCCGGCGTAGGTACTAAGGGAGAAAAACTCGCTTCTGGGTTTTAGAGCTAACTGTGGATATTATTCTGAAACTCTGGAGAACCGCGATAAGCTTGGCACCCATCTCTTTCCATCATCGTACCAGATCTGAGAAGTCAACACCGACTCCCTCAGCCGCGCGATCTCATCTCTCCTGAGTCAGGTCCGTCCAAACAGGAAAACGCGCTGAGGCTGAGCGTCACCCAGAATCTAGTCGACTCCACTGCTGCCCGGGCGATCCCCACCAAACGCAATACGGCAACTCGCACAGTTGCTAGTAGCTATCATTGATCGACCCTTATGCTTGCTGAGAACGGGTGACGATAATTCTCCGAGATCAGAGTCTACTCGAGGCTGGCAGCATCATTATTGGCAGAAGGGGTGCAAAAAGGGAGGCAGGTTAAGCACAACGGCGACTCAGGGCGGATGTCCAGCCTCCAGCCTTCAACTACTCACCACGTGGGCACACGTGGAGCCGGGATTTAATAACGTGGATCGGGGGCTAGTGAGGGTTGTCACAGTTAGAGACACATCAAAGAAACTGCCAAGGACGAGTCAGACAAGCCGTCGTCTTCCACTTGTCGGATCCACTGGTAGGCCGTTCCGTGCCAGAACCTTTCCCAGCTGCCTGCCGTTTGCAATAATCCACCCCTTGGACCTCTCTTTCTCTTTGATTTCGCCGTCTCCATTCCTTCTTGTGGCTCCGTCCGTCTTATCTCGCTGGGTAAAGAATCCGCATGATTACGGTTGGCAATTGGGAACCTTGATTGCCCACTAGATCTCCCGGCGTCCCACAGCAGTCGCTATCTCTGTCCTGCCGCGCCATCCGAGCCCTCAATCTCCTGGCCGGGATCCCACGTGCGAGCGGTCGTCGCCCAGACGGTCGTGGCTCATCCCCCATCAAGATCCGGAGTTCGGGTAACTCTGCACATACAAGAGACAGAGAAAGAGAGAGAGCGCGCGCTAGGAAAGTCTCCTAGACGACGTTGATCAGATATCTTTTGCGTCATTCTGCTGGTTGCGGTGAATGATTCGACCTTGACGATCTGTGCTCCTTCTAGCGGTGACGCTGATTCTCGTCTGGAAACGGCTCTTTCACTGTCCAGATTCCCCCTCCAGGGCCCAACTGCCGGCCCTAGGCCTGAACCGCAACCCGAACCCACCGTGCCATCTCGCGACCACGTTTCGCCCGGCCCTAGAGGGAAAAAGGGACTCCAGTAAGCATTTCCCCTCCGCACGCCCTGTGTACATGAAGAACTGCGGTCTATAATCCAGAAGGCATCTGACTGGGGAAGGAACCTTCCCGGCCGTCACCGGTCTAACATCAGATTCAGAAACGACATCCTCCATCTCTCCCGAAATTCCGCATCACCATTCCGGGGGATACCCCGAGGGTTACCTTGTGGTGGAATCCCGATTATCTCATCACACACCTGCGTTCCCTGGATCGCCAGGACTTCTTCGCTATCAGGCCAAACCCTGTGCAGCCCAATTTTGCTGATCATCCGACGATTTCGGTTTCAAAGGCCCACCGCGCGAGCCCAGAAGAGGAGCCGAGCCACTTCTCCCGCCCAATTCTTCAGTCGCTTACTCTTTCTCCGGCCTTCTCATCGACCCTAAGCCGCTGGCCTCTTTGTCCGGCGTATTAGGCAATCCTTGCTCGCGCGCTGTTGGATCGCCCTCAGCGATCTTCGGCCCCTCGACGGTTTGTCACGGAGACATCGACTGCTATTGGCCAGCGGCACCAAATTCCTACCGCAGCCACCGAAGGTCCACAGGAATTCAAGGCAAAAAAAGTCTAGCGGAAAAGAAGAACGTCCCACGTTGTCTCTTGCATGAGACCCCGGTCGGACTCGTGCTCCCTGGTGGGTCGTCGATGACAGGCAGACCCTAGCAGCGTCGGCCCATACTATCCTTTAGCCTTGGACCCGTGTACGGAGGACGTTCCCAACAGTACAAGACGCCTGTCTGATTATTGCCCTGCAACTACATGACGGATACAGCCTCCTGCACCGTGGCCGTTCCTGGTGTTATTTCTCCCGCTCCTACAACTGCAGTCGCTAGTCCCCCTGCATCTGATTCGGGTTCAATGACAACAATATCCCCCGAATCATCCTCAGCAGTGCCATCTCAAATTGCCCTCCCCCCTGTAGATCTTGGTCCAGACTTCTCCTCCAAAGCGACACCAACGACTCTGTCGCATTCTGTTACAGGCTCGATATCGAAAGGCAGTCGACGATCTTTAGCGGTTATTGCTCGCGAAAAGACCTTCGCGACTCTTGCCTCCATCGGTATCAACCCGGGTTCTTCCTTGCGCTCCTCGACGTCGTCCGGGAGCCTATCGAAACACAACTACAAGCAATCCCAGGCTACTCTCAGCCCATATCTGTCTGACGCCAGATCCAGCAGCGAGCAATTGATCCCCAACGACAGGTGGGGGACAGACGCGCCTCGTCGCTCGGAACAGTCTGCGCGGAGCGACATCTCAGAGCCCGGATCACGTTCATCGTCTCCGTCGACTGCTGTAGAGGCCGCCAATCCACCTGTACGGCGCCGGGGCACAATCAACCGCATCTCTCGGAATTGCCAACTGTCACCTCTCCCGCCGGTGGAACTCCAGTCGGGGAGACAATCGAGCAAAATGCATCAGACATCGTCTAGGTTGTTGAGGATGACGGAGGAGGAGCGGCCATTCACGAAGGTATGATCGTGCTGTCGCCTGCGCTGGTTTCTTTTCTTTTTCTTTTTTCCTTTTTTCCTTTTTTTTCGCACTATGATATTGACCAGTCTGCAGGACTTCAAGGACTTGTTCTCTACATTGATGGTTAGCTTGAAACTGGATACACACCGTGTGCGATTCACAAGGTTTGATTATTCGTTTACCTCGGAGGAGGCGATCAATAATCTTGGGTCACTCAAGTTCTCGCAATCCAACCGCATGCCTGATCCGAAAGACCCCTCGCGGATCGTCACTACGACTACTACAACCACCTTCTCTATGGCAAAAGAGATGGCCCGCTCTGTCTGCCAGCGGTTTGTTGACGCTAGGTTTATCGAACCTGTCGATGGACGGAGCGTTTCTCATTTCCCTATGAAGGGAGCGCTCTTTCAGCTTACCCCTAAGGGTATCAATATCCTGCAGCGTTTCTGTCAGCGAAATGGTATCACCGCAAGACATGTCATGGATGTCCTCGAGTCGCCGCGCAACACGATGCAATTGGTCACCCTGGAACGTGATACGGAAACCGACAAGATCTCCCAGGATCGGGGTACTATTGAGGTTATTTTCCGCCGCTTTATAGGCCAGGATGGTCCGAACATCAAAAGCAGTGTCTCTAGTTCTGATTCGGACTCTGTCTCCGATTATACCAATGGGCTCGTCGGTGTTAAGATGGCTAGGGAAAGAAAGATTGGAGATAAGGTCTACTCAAACACTTTCACTGGAAAGGCGTCTATTGATTGGCTTATGGATTGCTCTACCACCATCGATCGCTCGGAAGCATGCTCTATTGCGGAGCTCTTCGTCAAGTACGGGTTGATGGTTCCTTATCAGGAGGATAAGAACTTCGTACTTCAGGACCCAGTCTCTTCCGTTTTCCAGCCCACGAAATACGCAATCTATGGCGTTACGGAGCGTGGCCAGCGCGTCTGTGGCTGGATTGCTCGGGACAAGACATCTGCTCCCTCCTGTGAAGGCAGGAACGCGCCGCGGGACTCTAACAATGCGCGCTTGAACCATATCCTGCAGGACCCGGCCCTGAGATTACTTTTCCGTGAATTCCTCCGATACTCGCTGTGTGAGGAGAATCTGTCTTTCTATGTTGATGTGTCGGAATTCACTGCGAATTACCACAGGGCGGAGAAAGCAGGTGCCTTTGGCAGGATCGATGCAGTGCGAGAGACACTCGCCGCCGCATATGGTCAGTAATCTACCTTATTCTATCTTCTACTTGGCGTTACCCCCTATTAACCCTTATCAGGCCTTTACAATGCCTTTTTGGCACCAGGTTCTCCTTGCGAGCTCAACATCGAACATGCTCTGCGGAATAGCCTTGCTAGCCGGATGACCAAGGCTGTCGGTGACGATGAGTCTATGCTGAAGAGTTTACAAGAAGTTGTGCATCTTTTCGAGCTTGCGCAGAATTCAGTGTTCAAGTTAATGTCAAGTGTAAGTAACTGCCTGCATCCATCCGCAGGACTCAGTTAATGACCCTCTTTGACAGGACTCGGTTCCGAAGTTCCTTCGTGATCCGAAGTATGCTCTCGTTTTGCAAGAACATGGCTTGGATATCAGTGGAAGTGGTCGGTCGTATTCGCCCACCGCCGCCCCAATTCCGGAGAGGTCGGTGAGTCGATCCGTTAAGCCGTCATAGGATGAGGTTGAGCAGGTGCTTTGCTCCACCACTCAGGTTGTCCACGAGACAGGTTGTCTCAGTGGATGCTAGTATTATATGGCCGAATCGGATGAATCCTTCCCGCCGACTGCGAGGTTCTTGCTCAGTACGCAGGCGAAACATGCGTACTCTGCTATGGCAACTGTACGGTGCGATTTTGCTACTACATCCGCCCGCCAGCTTCGGCAACTATTGCAGAGGCATATCAAGAAGTGTCTTGAGTCCGGTTCAATCGAACGGTCTCAGGCTCGTTTTGAGGAGAATATCCGTTTCACTCCACTCAATCGTCCGCATACTACGTGTCGTGTCCTAATCTTCGTCCCGCTCGTCCCTTTCTAATGACTGCTGTCTTTCCTGCATTTTACCTCGCATCACCTACGAATTTAATCTAGTCACAACGGATTCAGCCCCCCGGAGACGAAGGACGCTACGAATTTCCTTATCCCCTACGAATCATACGATAGACATGGTCTGAACAAAATGGAGAACCCGTCATGATTCATTCGCACCTGCGAGTAAGGGGATTAAAATGAGTCGCGAATGTCCTCAAAAGCATTGGGAAGGAGTTTACATTTCTTGAATTTCCGCGGCATAAATCTATTTTCTTCATGCTTCTTTTCCTTCGTCTGATCTTACACATGCTTGGCATCACTGATTCCCGCTCTGTATTGCAAGAACCTGTGTTTTACACATTGCATTGGGCTTACAGCGAGTACGATTATCTATCTTGTCTGAGGTAGTTCTTTTTCTCCTTTCAAACTCTTACATCGTCTTACACTGTCTTTTCTGCCGGAGACTACGACTCCTACGAATATAACGTTCCGTATCTATATCCATTTCCATTTCCATACCAGTACCTGTGCTATGTCTATTACGAAAGACTCGATATATCCTCTCCGCGCTCATTTCAGTACATGTACATGTACACGTCTGTTTCTGTTATGTTTGTTTCACCCATCCTCAATCTATGTTACTCTATCCGGCTGAGATAGTTCAGATTAAAGAATCTAAAGCTCACGCTACTTAATAAGAAATTCCCAATGGTGTCTAATTCTGGTATTTTTAGTTCAGCTGAGCTTCGTTAAACGCTACATACATAGCGTTCTGTGGTAGAAAACATGGATAAATAAAATGCTGCACAAAAGGTACGTAGAAAGAAATCGATGATCCCATGCAAGATTTTGCACCATTCCAACGCCTGCTATAGATAAATAGACCATTTCTCCTCTTTCTTTTCATTGCAAAACCACGATGGAATAGGGGATCCTAGAAGAGCAAAAGAACAGGTATCGAAGTCGGTTGATGCGTATGTGGAAAGAAAAATATAAGGACGGTAGTCGAGGTAGGCGCCTAGGTTGAAAAGCGACTGGGATCAACGGGAAGAAACGAAGAGAATGCCATCGACGGGACTGTGGTCTTAAAGATATCTACTTCGTTGTTCCCCATCCTCTTGCCCGCATACCTTCCTCGATCGCCGTCCAGATACCCTCCACTATTTCCCGATCCCTCCAACGGCCAGCACCGTGGACACCACCCTTCTCATCCCATCGTTCGACGACGAAGCTCTTGACGCCACGACCCCAGCCCTTCACTTCACGGGGCACGTCATCGCCTTTCCAGCCGACGTAGACTCCCGTCGCGTGTTTGAAGAGCTCAGGAGGGGAAGACCATTTGTATGACTTGAATTGCCATGTCTGACCGGTCGTGAAGACGGCGACTAGACGTTGCCAGTAGTCCGGCTTGAAGTTGGACGTGCTGTCCACCAGAATGAAGCGCGTAGGCTTCTTTGCTCCGGAAATCGAACCAATCGCGCCAGCAGCAGCTGAACTCGGGTCTGTTAACATACGGAGAGGACGAGTGATGTGGAGAATGTTCGATGGTGTGGAGGTGGCCAGTGTCGGGTGGTCAGGGGGCACAAAAATACCGTCCTGGAGGAACGATTTGATGTTGGACATGCGGATGAGGGAGGAGGCAGAAGGTGAGAGGAGGATGATAGGATCGGGACGGCGGGAAGATGACGGTCCAGGCAGACCAGGTTTCTTTGTAAGGGGAAGACCAGCAGACGGTGCAGGGATAGGTGGCTTGGTACCAGGCTTGACGCCAGGAGGATACTGGCTTCTCGAGCGGTTGCGACCCAGAAATGATTCGGCTACCTTTCGAACATGTGAAAAGTCCTATCCATGCATTAGAGATCTTTCTGTCTTTGACCCAGTGCGTTCCCAGAGCTATACGTACCGTCGGCTTGATCCCCCGCAACACAGTGTTCCGATCACCCATCTTCCTCTCTTCATTATAGATCTCCTGCAACCTCGGATCAATGGTCTTTGTCACTCTCCCCGTCAAAGGCCCGGTAACAGGGACCGCGCCTCCGGCACCTGCACTGGGAACGGTCGGAACACCACCAGCCGCGCCGGATGCGACACTAGCTGATGCCTCTGCTCCTTGCGCAGCCGCTGCGGCAGCGCCCTCAAGAGGCTTGATGTACTCGCTCTCATCAGAGGCGCCCTCCAGCCAAGTGATGAGGTCTAGCCGCTCGACGAAGACCAGATTCTGGACCTGCTCTTCCTCCTCGCCTTCCTTTGGCTCCCTCTTCTTCAGCGCGTCATTCAACTCCTGCGCAGAAGCGATATATTCGGGGATAGCGACATCTTTCTTTAACCACGCGAAGAAGATACTGCGCAGATCAACGGCCTTGTTGGTGCTCGCGGAGACGAAGCGCGTCGGCGCAGACAACGGAATCGACTGTGGTATGGGCTGGATGAAGTAGAGATGTGTCGCCTGCGCCAGATCCTCCGTTGCATTCTCAGTTGACAGGTCGGCAGAAGTCGTCGGAGTCGGCAGACTGGACGCTGCGATAGCGCGGCGGAGTGCGAGAAGGGGATCCTGTAGCGCAGGATCGACGGTAGCCATGATTGCGACGTTTCAATATCGATAGTTAAAACGTCCGGATACCGCACAGCTCTCGATGAGCTGAAGGCAACGTATGTTGGAGCGGTCTGAGCTCAAGGGCGGCGATCGAGAGCTGAACGGTTCAGTTCATGGCGACTCTGAATGAAGCCGGAGAAGTGAATGTCCCGGAGATATCACGTGATGCGAGGCCGCTAGGAGGGATCGAGAACAATCAGCCTCTTCTAGTATACACCATCTTTAACTATCAACTATATCTGCTCATCGCATCTGCGAAACTCCTTGGAGAATTCCTATAACTAATGTAATCTGACAGGAATGAGTCTTCTGCCAATGAGGAGGACTTTTATACACAATTCTCATTTACCCCCCGAGAGCACTACGTTAACCCGCTAACTAGCACAGCTACCACTTCCTCGCCTCATAACAGAACGTCTCATCCTCACCGTCACAACAACAGTCAAGAATTACCACCCATCAGAACCTCTCCTCCCCTCCCTCCGGTATACCCAAAATACCCGCGACCGGCTCAGCCCTCAACCACGCATCCATCGCCCTCGTCAACGTCCCAAACCCCTCATTATCCATCGTCGGCAAATCCTTCAAGATCTCATGACCCAACTTCTCCTGCGCCAGTCCCAAATACCTATACCCCTCCGGAAACTTCTCCAACTCCTCCATCTCGAACTGCGGCACCGTGGCCCCATCCACGGGGACAAGACGATCTTTCTCGTAGAAGTTCTTGTTATATTGGATCTTCCATTCGTCCCGGTGTTGGGGCGAAGAGCCGGAAATGGTCTTCTTGCAGAAGAAGATGAACCGGCAGTCGCAGTCGACCTCGAATGTGGTAACTTTGTTGTTGAGGGTGAGGGTGAAGCGCTGCGTGATGGTGACTTTCATCTTGCCGACGGCGCGGTTCGTGATCGGGTTCAGGTCCACAAGCGTGCCGTTCTCGCGGTGCATGATGAAGTCGCCTGCGGCGCGGCCTTTTTTGGAGACGTCGATGAAGTCGTCGATGGGGAGGCCGCCGCTCCATGCTGGTGTAAATCAGCATCATGTCCAAGGAGGGATATACTCGGGTGGAGAAGGCCACTAGTTCCTATAACATACTCGTAAAGATGAAAGCCCCCTTCTCAGCGAACAAGTCGCGAAAATTATTCCACTCGGACGCATCCCGATAGACAGGCCATCCTTTACAGAGTTCGGATATGCAGTACCGATCTAGGATCTGGTCATTGGAGCCGTTGAGATGGTTCCAGATCGTAGCTTGGGTTTCTTTTTCGGTGATATTGTAGACCATGGTGGTGTTCACGATGAAGTAAATAATATCAGCCCGAGGACGGGTTGTTGAGGACAGAGTCAGAAATCAAGAGGATGGAAATGGTATATCCGAGATAGAACAGATGAATCGCATATACCAAACCGAGAAAGGGGACAGAATCGCAATTAAGTAATGCGATCCAACACCATCAGGAGATCCTACATAACCCCCCCTCTTCTCAAAATCTGAGACCCAATATTCAGAAGTCAATTGAATCGAAACAACGAAATCACCCCTGCTCTGCTCTCCAACCTTCCAAAAAGGAACCACCGTGACGCACCCATCACCTCATCACGCATAACAATAGAACTATATCCAACCCGACCGAGAGACCACGCAGGTTTCGGACCCGATATACCCGATCCTTAACTTTCTCCCCCCTGTCAGCACCAAAAACTCCACATATGGTCAATACGCCATCATAAGATCAGATCAGATAAGTTCAACTTATCACCGTCCCGAGCCGCTCGAATCCCCATCCCGATCTACACAGCATGACGTCCTCAGAAACGACTCCCACTCTCATAGGTACTCTAGAATTACTCCAAGTATACAACCATAGATAGAAAGTAGTAGTCAGAAGCTAGTGGATCTTCCGGATATGACCTTTTCCACGTGTTGTGATTGGTATAGACGTCCTACTACGTAGTACTTCGTTGTGGGAAGCCGCTCGGTTGATTGGTCGTTGAGGGAGAGTAGGTAATAGGTAATAATAGGTTAGGGTAGGGTACAAAGTGGAAGTTGGGAACGAGAATCGATCTGAAAACAAATAGAACATGTGATGTCATTTCCTTCCAGGGCTTGATAGTCGGAGATAATAATGCTAATCCTTTATGTAGATAGCAGTTTTTGCTTTTTTTTTTCTCTTCAAGGTTCTGAAGAGGAAGTGGTAGATTTACGTCTGCAAAATGTGCTTGAAATGAGCAGGACTCATCAGTTACGATTTCACACCGTGTCGAAGCTATGAGAGGGACCGATGCCACAATCGATCACATATATCATCGTATCCCTGCGGCTGAGGCCACAGCCAATAACACACGGCGAGTTGGAGGCTACATCTACATCATCTGTTCCTCATATATCAACCGGGTGGAGATGCTCGGCGTACTAGTAAGTACTTAATTCATCATTCCTGGAAGCATGCCGCAACGGCGAAGACTGGGCTATGTACAGTACAAGGTCTCGTAATCCGCAAGAACAAGAGAAGTATCTGCAGACGAAGTCCACACTAAATGATCATCAACGACATCGATCGCATTAAAGGCGCCAGCCGATTATGTTCGAAAGGAAGATGATAGTAGAAAGTATTGAAAGTGAATAGGATCATTCCATAGGTGAGGGCCGACGACTCAAGCAACCACTGCACCATCCGAAAATACACATGGGGCGCCAGAAGACGCAATATCTGAAAGAAGACAAGACTTGAAGAAGAAAATGTGGCTCGTCAAAAATATGTCCACCCAAAAACCACGCTCCTTTCAACGATCCAGACCCGAATTTCCGTACCCATCCGAAATCCATAAACCACACCTATTACGCCTTTTTCCCACTCGAAGAAACCCTTGTTGAGGGTGAAACGCCGTTCCCAGTGAAGCACACATGAAAGGCGAGAAACGATCAAATCTTTTGTTTTCAAAGGAAAGAAACGCATGGATGATCTCATCATACTACAAATATGGACCTCAGAAAGCATCACGAAGGTGAAACACTAGGCTGGGTTGGCAATGTAGGAGGAACGGAGGAGACGTAAGGAGGGGATAAAGGCGGCTTGGGAACATCTTTCATAGGTACATCCATCGGGCCTGGACTCTCACGCCGTGGGGCATCAGCTTTCAAGGCCGGTTCAGTTTGTGTCTGGGTCCCTTCCGTAGACAGAGGTGGACTACTGCCAGCGGGTGCCTGGGAAGGAGGCGATTTCTGTGGAGGCAGCATGGCAGTCGCCTGGGTCTTCTCAGTAGTGGGCGTTGTGAGAGTTCCTCTGCGACTGAGATAGTCCCCGAGACTCAGCTTCTTCTTCACAGGACTGGGAGCTGTGACGCTGGAACCCGGTGTCTGCAGACCAGGCTGCGACAAGGCCAAGTCCAAGCCAGAAGGAGATGGTAGCACGGACGAGACAGTCGACCCAGGAGTGCTCACAAAAGGAGGGGCAGGGAAAGTTGTAGGAGGGAGTTGCACGCGGAGACCAGTACGAGAACCGTTAGTCAGAATAGGTGAGTTGTGCGCAGCGGTTGAAGGCCATGGGGTCTGAGGAGGCTTTGGGGTCTCCTCAGAAGCGCTTGGAGAAATCGCACTCGAGTCCATATGTGCATCATCGCCAGCCTCCGATCCGCGATGTTTCGGCGGCGGAGTCATTGCCGTATCCGCATCTTTCATCTCAACATCTTCCTTTTCGCTATGAGCTTTCGAAGCAGTATCATCAAGACTCATGGCGGGAGAACCAGGAGGCAGCATGTTCACTGTGGAGCCATCCCGCTGCCTGCCCAACTCCTCCAGTTTGACCCGATCTTGATGACATCGCTTCAGTAGCCGCTGGGTGAGAGGAACGAAGCTCTGCCGGCGTGGGGTCGGCACTGGAGGAACATATCGGATATCATTCTCGTCGGGATCGGTCTGCATAGCAGTGTCCACGTATTGTGGGGGCCCGAGAGGAGATCGCGCAGTTGGAGTATTGGAGCCGGACGTCTTCCTCGGGGATCCAGTGCGCCCTGCAGAAGCAGCGCCCGGTGATAAACGGAAAGGAGGTGAGCGAGAGTGACGGCCGGGGAAATAACCGCTTTGCTTCGAACTAGCGACATTTGGTGTCGTCTGGGATGAATGCGTACCTCGCTTCTTCTTACGTTGATGCGCATGTTGATCCTGCTCCAGCTGCTCAAACTTCTTCTCAACAGCGGCAATCTTCCGCTTGTCGCGCGCAGAGAGCTCTGTCTCACCAAAGTCATTTGGTGAGGGCATCGTAGGTGTCAGATCACGACTGCGAGCATGCCCACGCGCCGATCCTGAAGTGGATCGCCCGTCAGCCATGTCATCGTCGTCCTGGTTCTTCGCACCTTCACTGTCGGCCCGACCGCCATGTCCGGTGGCCGACGGAGAATGATTCTGTTTACCCTTGGCCCTCTTGCGTCTACCATTCACCTGTTTTCCAGCAGAGTCAATCGCCTTCGGATGACGACGGAGATCAACATTGGCGAGGAGACACTGTTGAGAAGAGGAAGCGCATGCGCAACCGCCAAAATGAGCTAGGACGTTACTGATGCATATGGCGGCGGCTTCTTGACGACCGTCGTTTGACTCCTGCTTCACCAGACCGTTGGTCGATTCGAAGAGTTGAGGATCTAAATACCACATGGCAGTGATCTCAGAGTGAGCCGGAATATCATGGTTGGCCACGAAGCAGAATCGGTATTCGACCTCATTGGTGATGAACGTCTTCATGGTCACATTCGGACGGCATGAGCGACGAATATATCGGAGCATGGTACCTTCTTCCCGGCTGTCGATGTAGATAGGAAGTTGAGGATGGAAGAAGACAAAGGGTTCTGGATGTCGCAGTTCCTGCCACCGGTTGTTGGGATCTAGACAATAATCGCGGAGGAGGCCGATCTTGCCGCGGACCTCGCCAACAATCTCGTCTTTCCGAACCTCATTGTCGGTTTTCAAGATCTTCCAAGTCGGGTGCAGACCATCTTGTTCGAAACTCATATCTGTGATCGACTCTTTCGATAAATGGGGCCATCGTGAAGAGTCCAGGGACGCATCCGATCGTGTGAATATGTCCTGCGGAGAGCGTCCATGGACCACGCGAGAGAGGGCCATCGGGTCCTTCACCCACGATGCCAAATCCGCAGCTAGTGTCAAGTTGACGAAGAGATTGCCCTCCATATGAACCGGCTCCTGGTCGCGCTGGTAGAGATGCAGGAACTCGTTTGAGTACAACGGAATAGACGGACCCGACGACTTCGTTGGACTCATCGCCGTCGATCCAGAGCGTTTCCGGGAATCTGGCTGAAAGACAGCCGTGCCTGGAAGAGAGCTCACTGACGCCGAGGGCCTGTGGTTCGTCTTTGCTTTCTTTGTCGGTGGCTGGTCCCTCGAGCCCGATTCGCTCCGCTGATGGAAACCATTTACGTGGTCCGGGTCCTTAGATTTCTTCTTCTGGCTCTTGGCCCCCGATCGCTTGGGCTTCCGGTCGCCAGCCTCGCTCTGCTCTCTGAGGCGCCTCTGGCGTTCTGTGGCACGTTTGGCATCGATAGGCCGCGGCTCACAGTCCACGCAGTTATGGACCTCCGGCACATCCCGACCGTGGTAGTAGCACTCGATGTGCTGCCACGTCTCGCACCGCTCACAGAAGACCGTATTACCATCATCATCTTGGAAGGCACAGATGCACTTGATAGTGTACGGCTCATCCTCCTCCGGGGGCACGGAGTCGGAGACGGCACCGTTCGGGATGGGAGAGTTCAGAGGGGCGGCGACCGGGTACGGGTCCGTGGTGGAATGCGTGTTTGCGACAACGGAGGAGGTATCTGTCATAATCTGACAGCGTACCCCCTCAACAGGCGTGATGTCGTTCTTCCTCAGCACCTAATTATGAAAAGCCCAGCGGTCACGGTGCATCTCAGCCGTCGAGGATGCCTGGGGAGACGTGTCCTCAACCGTCCGAGCAACCTTTCTACCCTCGAAATTTTTGATCTGACGTCGACACTACGCTTCGCGACCGTCCAAACGCTCTAACCAGGCAAGGTTTTGGAGCTCGTCCGATCCCAAGGCGTGAGGTGGGTTTTCTCTTCGAGATGGGGCAGTAGACCTCCACGAGGCAAGACGACGAGGGTCCAGTCCGGTCCTAGCGGGAGAGGAAGCAGCGAGGATGTACAGTTCGTAACCGTCGTAAGCATCAAACAGGGAGGATCGACTCGATCGTCCGGGAGGCGGTCGAAGGAGAGAGGTCGTGAAGTCGTTCGTCGTCGAGGTTCAGTACGCGTGCGACGCTCAGCAAGGAGGCAGACGTCGAGAATCGAGAAATGGCTGCGACCTTTAGGACAGCGATGACTTCCGCGCACGAAGGGGATGGAGACGGTAGAGGCAAGGCGACCACCGCGATGATCACGACGATGGACGGATGGAGGAACGAAGGGAAGAGAAACGACGAAGATGAGTTGCGAGAGGAAGGGGGGGTTGTGTGGGAGAGTGAGAGAAGAGGAAGAAGAAGAGAAGGCTAAAGGAACGGACGGGCCATTCAAGTGTCGCGAAGACCCGAGTGAGCAAAGAGGAAAGGCGTCCTTTGGGGGGGGGGGTGTGGGCAGCAGAGAGTGTCCTTGGGGCGGGAGCGCGCAGAGAGCGAGAGCGCAGGTTCGGGCCACGGAGGGCAAAAAAGGGCGTGCAGCTTTTTCTGGAAGGGCGACCTTTTTTGCTGGGCGGAGGGAGAATGTCGAGAAGAGGCCCAGACAGGAAAGGGAGAGCCAGAACTGACGGCCGGAACCGCTTGTCCGTTTCCAGCGGTGGTCCGGGCGAGGAATCTTACCTAATGCGGAAAGGCGGGAGGGCATTGGACGGCAGCGAAAAGTGGGGGAGAAGAGAGGCAGACGATGAGAGGCGGACCAGAGGGAACGGTGGAGAGGGGAAATACTGGCAGAGCAGAACATGGGGGAAAACAGGCACCACCAGACCGCTAGACAGCCAGGAATGCAGGGGAAAACACAACAAGACCGCCCTGCCGGTGTCAGCACGTTCAACACAGGCGGAGAGGGGAGAGGGGAGAGGGGAGAGGGGAGAGAGCTCATGGTGGGAAACTTTGTTAGTAACTGCACAGTCAGGTTAGCCAAGGAGCAACAGGGTCTGAGCAAAACGAGGACATCATGTCTGCTGCTAGATGGGAGTTGGGGTGTTGGTGATAGATGTTGAGCAGCTGCATGGAAGGTCCCCTCGAGGAAGACAGAGAAAGATGAATCCAGGAGGCCACGGTGGCTGATGTTGAGATTTAGCATGGCAGGCAGCAGAATGCCAGGTAGGATCGTGCCAGGTCCGCCCGATTTGGAAATCCAGCTGAGAGACCTGGAGTCTCCCCGAACATAGACCGTAGCTGCTGGGTCACGATCGTTCAGCGGTAGGGGTAAGAAGAAGGAAAGAAGAAAGGAAGAAAAGAAGAAAATGAATGATGAAAGATAGAAAAAAATCAGGTAGAAAGAAGAAATGCTAGCAGCAAGCACACCACACACGACCCAAGTCCGCTGCTAGACGGAAGCGATGGGATGAAATCTCGTTGTGTGGTGTTGGAAACTGCCGGGAAAGGCTGGAGGGGAGAGGGAGCAGCAGTCCTATTATGGACGTGCCCGACGGGACTCGGGAGCGTTGGATTGGGTCACGCACGGTTGCGAGCGTGCACTTCCCAGGAGGTCACCCGACAAACGGAGCAATCGAGCGCAGAAGAATGAGACAGAAAGGGAGAGAGAAAGAGAAAGAGAAAATGAAACGGATGGGAAGAAAAAACACATAAGATGAGCACAAGGGACCAAGGGGAACGGGCAAGAAAAATCCAACGAGCGAGAAAGGGAAGGTGAAGAAGAAAAGTAAAAGCACAGAGCACCAGCACCCTCTTCCCCGGGGAAGCGGTGGATGGATTACTCTACTCGACAGCGATGGAGATGGCCTTGCCCTTTTGCCACTCCGAACCTATCGTTCCCCAAGGCGTCCGAGACCGTCTGGTAGATGCATGTCGTCCCCAAGATGAAAAAGTATCGTCGTTTCTCAGACCGCGGATAGGACAACAGACATCGGGTATTAAAGCCCGATCTGCAAGACAGACGAGGCAGCTGACGGGCAGAACGGCGGTGTCTGGTTCTAAATCGCTCCGGCAGCCGCAGGATGAGGTGGGTAAGAACAGAAAAAAGAAGACTTGCAGATGCAACTAAGACGTGGACGGAAGGGAAAAATAAAAACATGATCAGAGCAGTGGCTAGTATTTCCATCTCGATACCAGACGATAATCGCACGTTTACGGGACTGGGTTAACCATTCTTATTATTATATCAACTACCGCTGGGACGGGACGACCCGCCAGCGTTGGCTCCCATAGCGACTGGCGGTAGCTTAGGCGACTTGGCTGTTCCGACATCTCTGGCCGAACTACTGCTAGTTAGTACGAGTAATTACTGGGACTTGGATCGCTAGACCTCCTGGATACTATCCACTAATTCCAGTAATTATTATTATTAACCTAAATACTAGTCGGTTGAACTGATTATCGCATTAAATAACAGAATTCTCCGGGAGACTGGCCTGCCTCACTCTAGTCCAGTATTCCCCTGGTTGTTGCTCTCCCTCTGTCAACAACATCCGTAGTAATATCCTGATATCCCTTCCATTAATGACCGGTATTAAGTCAAAGATGCGCCTCTGGCATGAAAGCGCCCCTGGAGACATCTTCCTGCGTACCCCTGGCGCCGCAATGGGTCCTCTCATGTTTCATCATGAACTGTCCAAACGCGAACAAGGTCCCGTACGCGCCGTTTCTTCGACCCTAAATTACCTCCCTTGCCATCCCTGTTCACATTCCTAAATGGTCGCCCTCACATTCGTCATAGTCCTCCAGCATTTCTTTCCTTAGTCCTTGGTCCTAGCGCGGATCGACACTCGGGCGGGGCTGACACTGCGGATCGATGACATGGATCGGAGATACCAACGGTGATCACCGGACTCCTATATTCTGCACTCTGACCGTACTTGGGATAATTCATGCAGCTACACAAGGGGTACAGGATACTCCTAAGCCTCAAGATCTTTAGGAGGTTCCCGATTCTTGGCGTCTTTTATGGCAATAGCTATGCTGGCTGATATACATCGTGGGTAGGGAGAGATATATATCTCTCTACAACCATGGTATGCGCTGGTCTGCTGCTCTACAAGAAAGAAATAGACTGCTCTTCGAAAGTCATTATGGATATCATTGGTCTGTCTTTTCAAAAAGGAGCGTGTAAAGATCGAGGCTGCTCTCGTGTGCATATATATATCTGACAGGAGCTTCTGTACAGGATGATATCCAACTTTTGACAGGGATGGCTTGTGTTGTGGGATCCCCCCATACACACTTGATGCCCTAGATCGACTGTAGCCGTTGACTCGATCACGGTACTTCAACACTCTCGCCACGATTATCAGAGTCTCTGGTCCTTGTGCGGTTACATCGTTGCTTGACAAAGACCACGGCACGTTGAAATAATGCCCTGACGCTCGCAATGATCGCTAAACATTTTCCGTACCACGTGTCTTCCGGTTTCGCTTCCTGTTCAGCGGCCAGAACCTCTTCCAGTCCAGTATAAAGGTCTACCTCCTCTGCCTTGTATACCCACGGATACTGTCGGAACATCATACGGTGTCCCATGTAGGTAAGGAGAAAGAGTGGAATACCACTGTATGCCACCAAGATGTTATTCATGGACCAATTGGACGGAAAGAAAAAGCTGAAGCCGTTCCCTAAACAGAGCAGAGCACTGGACGCCATACCAAAATACGTACCGTATGGCTGGATGCGAGACGTATAGGGGAGCTCGACGCCTTGGGCCCTCGCAGCTCTGCGGAAGCGGGTGTAGACAATGCCGGAACCGAGCCAGGATATAAAGCCGGAGGTGTTCATGAAGCTCATCAACCATTGGAGGACCAGCGGATCAGGTTGTCCCAAGGCTAGGTAGGCCAATCCAGAGAAAACTGAAGATGCACCCAAAGCCATGTATGGGGTGCCCCATCTGTTGCGGGTTCCAAGAACGGCCGGCGCATGACCGGATGCTGAAAGTGAGGTGAGTGACTGTGAAGACATATGCAGCAGTGAGCTTCCCGAAGACGTGGTAGATAGAAGATTCGCTACGTTCAGGAGGCCACCCAGGAAATTGATCCCTGCTCTGTTAACACCCACAATGAACGGGGATTGACCGGACTGAGAAGACCCTGAACCAGACGATCCAGAACCCGAACCAGATTCGGAATTCCCGTTCAACAGGCGTGGGTCATTGGAAGGGGCGACGATGCCCATCGCGAGAGCACTCATGACGTACGAGAATGTGACCATAGAGGTGTCTTGCTGAGCAGTTGCGGGGACCATGCGTCGAGGTGAGACCATTCGCACACCTCTGTTGAGGACCATCTCCGGCAAGAAGAGGAAAGCAACAGCACTGGTCAATGTAGACTGTAGGAAACCTAGAAAGCGACCGCCAGCTCCGCCTAAGAGGAACTCATTCATTGCACCGGGAGTGTTCCAGTAATGAAAGCCTAAGAAACCGCCGTTCGGGCCCCCGCCCATGAAGAGGATAGACGAGAGTGTCACCAAGCTTGTCATCAAAGCTAATTTGAAGTACATTAGATATGTCGCCGATCGGTAAAAATACTGCTGAGGCATGAAGTTCATTCCAACGACGCTTGCGAGACCGACTGTCACCGGGATTGCTGAGTTGATATCAGGCATCCAATAGCGAACGAAAGAAGACATGGCCGTGAGTTGGTACGGGACCGCTATCCCCAGTGCATACCACTGAAGTGCACCCATAGCAAACCCCATACTTGGTGAAACATATCGAGAAGCATAGACGCTGATGCCGTCACCTTGGATAGGCAGATATGCCCCAACTTCTGCGGTAGCAGTCACGATGGAATGGGATAACGCGGATATGAATACATAAGACATCAGCAACGAGGCTGGACCGCCGACGGCTAGCGCCTGGCCAGCTCCAAGTAGGAAGCCGGCTCCAACGGTCGCATCGATGTCCATGTTGCTATACAAGGAAGATGAGATAACATAGTTTTGAGAAAGATAAGACGGGGAGTTCTCTGTGGCATGTTGAACACCGGTTCATAGTTCCTTCCTCAGTGACGGCGGAGTGAATCTCCACAGACTCGGCTCTCCGTGAAGTGGAAGGAGCACGGCATCTTAAGTTTAATGTTGCGTATGGCGCTCATCACATTGTTGACGGCAACTGCTTTTGAGAAGACGTCAAGTCTCCAAGCAGAGCAGTTTGGATCAACAGCCAAGTACGAATGCTCAGCACATAAAGTACCGTCAACGATAACAGTTGATAGAGAGCGGTTAGAACCCTCTTGCCCTGAATGATCAGCTAAATCAAGATTCAGAATGAGCTTACCACCGCCACTGGCATAAGACAGGCTGCAGAGATACAACTGAAATATGGGTATCTTAGACATCCAAACTAAAGAACAATGGAGGCTCCCAAGCCACGAAGCAGTATGAGACAGAACCGGACTATGAAACCTGCCTACTGTTCGGACTAAAAAAGAGTGCGCACACTCCGTCTAGAACTTAGCAACTATGGCCGCTGAAATGGTGGGTCACGCTGGGGCACCGTTCGGCCTGATTACATAGGTCTAAGTTAGTTCCATCATAGATGACAAGGCTCTATATAGAAAGGAGAAGCATACTCATCTGCCATGTTTGTCTCCGCGAATTCGAGCCATTCACCGGATAGGGATTTCTTCCAGAAACGGACGGTACCATCATCGCCGGAGGAGAGTAGACAGTCACCTGCCAAGATAATGAGTACTATAGATTTCGGTATCAACCATGAGAAGCATACCAGCATAGGAGAACTCGACTTGCCACACGTCTAAGTGCTTGCTATCAATACAGGCGACCTCTTTGAACGAGTGTTTGAACTGATGATCACCCGTGGTTCCTCGATTAGACATAGACGAAGGAGCTCGATTTGCAAGGGCAGAACCAATTCCCGACTGCACTGTCGGACGTGAAAAGGGAGATTGTGCAGATTGCTGATGATTTCTGCTATTTGAATTATTCGACCCCGCGTTGGAGAGCGTAGTGTAGACTTCAAATACGCGAACAAAGCCGTCTTTGCAACCACTGGCAATGAGGTCGAATCCCCGTACAGAGCCATTGGCCCATGAAATGTCTCGTACCAGACCACCGTGTCCACTCAATTCAATGGCGTGGTAGAAGCGCCGGTTTGCATCTGTGCGATACACCTTTACAGTGTCCATGGCGGCGACAACCAGTGAGAGACTTTTCCGATCCCAGCTTGGCAATAATGAATGAGTAACATCAACTGGATCATGGTGGAATTGCACTCGAAAACTAGTCTCTTCACCGCGTTGTGGTGCAGCACATACTCGAAACTGATCCAGGGCTTGCCATTCAGCCAGTGTATCTGGACTGACAGGCTCCATGATCATGAGGTAACCATCTCGAGTGATAAGGGCAAGCCAGGTCTCCATATCAATATTACGGAAATCCAATGAGACGAACGGATGCCGTTGCGGCGCTGTCAGGCGGAAGATGGGTTTGAAACGGCGACCCGAATTTGGTGGCTGAGTCACATCTTCTTGCCAGATCTTGAATCTCATATCCTCACCAACACTGCCAATATGTTGGCCAGTGAATGGGCCATTCCACGTAGCCTTATTAGACATCAATAATTAAGTTCCGAATGCACAAAGGGATCCTTACATCACGAATCTCGGCGTCATGGGCGCGCCAAGTATCTACCAATTGCCAACCTGAATCCTTCTGGTCCCAGACCTTCATGCGATGATCAGAAGAAGCGATGACGATCCTGTTGCCGTAGAAATTGAACTTGGTGACCGTGACGAGGTCGCGATGACCAGCATCGAAGTCCGTGAATCCCTGTGTCATCTCGGTGTGTGCTGCTAGGCCCATTGATACCTGACCGGTTGTCTACCGCTCTGGTGAAAGGAACCTAGAGTACAACGAAACACCAGTTGGAAAATGGTTTCGTGATGCGATTCCTCAATAGCGGTGGAGCTCTTGAACATGAATGTACTTCTTTGTACGACGCATCTGAATGGGCACCGATCGGTAAACGCGCGCCATGGATGAGATTGGGCGTCTGCAGCCCATTCCCTTTCGGGTAATATCGCGCTTGTTCCAGTGGGGATCCGAGTCACCGCTTTAAAGGCGGTGGGCCATTTCCGGGCAGAATCACAAGCTTTCATTATGCCAGATTGCAGGACCATTTCCTGTCTAAGAGGCGTTTAAGTTCCAAGGTGTCCTTTTTCTAAATCAGTCTCGGAGAGATGATCATGAATATATATTCAATTGCACGATGACCGCTTCAGCAGCTTTGTCCAGAACAGAGGCCTGGAGTCTTCTGATTCTTGTCGGGGCCTCTCTTGGCATCATCGTCAATACATTGCAGGGCGACGGTGAGCCTTTGATCGCCTCAATCGCGTTCAGTGCAATCGCATTTGCTGCTACATATAGTCTTATAAGATGGCTTGGACCGGTCTTCATGAAGGCGGGCCTGAAGGGAAAAGACATGGCCAAGCCTAGAAAGCCCGAAATGTACGAATCTCTTGCATACACGTTTGGATTGAGGCTGATTGCTGTATAGACCAGAAACTATGGGAGCCGTCTGTGCGGTGGTCTATCTCTTGCTGATGATTTTCTTTATACCCTTTCCATTCTATAAGGATATTGTGGCTGCCACTTCAGGAGGAGGCAATAGAGACGTGGTCCTTGAAGTCCAAGAAGTTGAGACGGGCCGCCTCCTTCATCGATTCCCTCATAGCAAGGTTCGAGGGACTTCTTTCACCGCGTCGGGCCCAATTATTCTTTTGCTAACATAAGTTGCAGCTGGCATCCTACCTTTCTGGCCTACTCTCTCTGCAGTCTATTGTTCTTCTCGGGATCGGGGACGACTTGCTGGATATTCGGTGGAGACACAAAGTTTTGATCCCAGCTTTTGGAGCTATTCCTATGCTCATCGTTTATTTTGTGGATTTTGGAGTCACCCAGGTGGTAGTCCCCGTTCCACTACAGCGATACCTCGGCCCTATCGTCGACCTTGGGTGGTTATACTATGTGTACATGGCTGCAGTAGCCATCTTCTGCCCGAACGGAATCAACATGCTGGCTGGCATTAACGGTGTCGAGGTTGCACAATCTCTGGTCATCGCAGTTCTGCTAATAGCCAACGATGCATTGTATCTGGCTCCAATTACACCCTATCCGCATCCAGCAACAGATTCGCATTTATTCTCGATCTACTTCCTGCTACCCTTTGTTGGCGTATCTCTGGCACTTTTATGCCATAACTGGTATCCATCGAAGGTTTTTGTGGGCGACACATACTGCTATTTCGCGGGTATGGTGTTTGCTGTGGTTGGCATTCTCGGCCATTTCAGCAAGACCCTGCTGCTGTTGTTCATACCGCAGATTTTCAATTTTCTGTACTCAACGCCGCAGCTTTTCCGTATCATCCCATGTCCCCGCCATCGCTTACCGAAGTTCAATGCTTCCACAGGGTTGTTGGATGCATCTCTGACTGAGTGGGTGGCTCCTCCACCACGCCTCGTGGCCATTGCTTTGGAGCTCTTGGAGCGGCTGCGACTGGTGCGTCTGACAAAGAACAAAGAGGGCAAAATCGTGGAATCAACTAATCTAACCATTCTCAATCTGTGGTTGGTCTGGATGGGGCCAATGAAAGAGGACAAACTGGCATGGAGCATGGTCGCTGTTCAGACAGTTTGTGGACTTTTCGGTCTGTTTGTACGGCATCAGCTCGCGCTGTTGGTGTTCCGTCAGGATAATAGAGGATTTGCTCTACATGTCTAATATATCAGGCAAATTCTGAATGTAAATAGTTATTAAGTTAATGAAGTATGCTTTGAATATATTGACCCACCATCGATCGCAGTCGGCCGACCCATATATAACATTCCATATAGGCTATTCGTAGCCCAGGAAGCCATCTATTTTGTAGCTTCACAGGATTGTATCAAGAACCTTGGTATTCCGCCAATGGATCACACTTTATAAACTCTGGGAGCGAGCCCTCTCATGTAACTTAGTTAATATAGATATGATATTACATAATAGGACCTGTGGGTTCGAAGTGTGGCTTTGGCACAACCCCAGGTTAGAACCAACCCTGGGCACTATTTCCCATTCTTTGATTTAAATATTGATAAGGGCATTGATAGGCGATGAAGAATTATTGGATGTGGGACGCCTTTCGATGAGGAAATCAACACACAGGATTACCCCACTGGGTCAAGTTGGTGTCAATATGCGGGAGGATGGCATCATCTGGCTAGGGTATTAAGCCAAGAAACACCTAAACTTGCAAAATTGTAATTGATAAAGCATCGTAAAATTTCTGTTTTCTACGCTAGGAGGACAGACAATTATCTTAATTGATGACGTGCGCGCTGTTCCTCCCCTTCTGTGAGGCATCGCGAGAATGCGTCTTATGATTGTACTAGTAGTACCATTTATCTGCATCTGGAAAGGATAAGCAGTCCGGTAATATGATATTGCTTGTTCCTAGAGATTCTTTCGCCATTTTTCGGAAACATCCGCTGCCAGAATTTCCCCAGTGTAGTCCATGGCCTCATGCCAAGGGCAATATGTACTCGTTGTCAAGGCGGGTGATAACACCCAGATCCCAAAAGCCCTTTCTTAGTGGCATGTAGGTTAGATATGCATGTAGAGCACTTTCGAATCTAGTTTCTAGAGGTTATATAAGGGTGATCGCTACAGATCAGAGAGCTTCGCTGTTGCGCGGAATACTACCAACAGAGCCAAATCATTGTCCAGGAATTCAGCAATATGGAGCCGACGCTAGAAGCTCCCACACACTCTTCGTCTGATTCTCCGAGGAAAGAGCCTGTTTTTGAGATTGCTCGGGCTGATGAAGACGCTATTCACAGTGACCCTGTCGCGAAAGCCGCATTCTTGTCGAGCTTCACTCCGGAGGAAGAGAAGAATATCATGAGAAAGGTGGACCGCAGGTTCCTCGTTCTCATCGGATTAATGTACATGATAAAGACGGTTAGTTAATGTGAATAAAGCGTGAAGATAGTTTAACTCAACTGACAATGTATTAATAGATCGACTTCAGCAATGCCTCGAGTGTTAAGGTGCTCCAGGTGGGAACCGATAGAAATATACTTGAGGAGCTCCACATGACCGCCAACCAGTATAACTGGGTTCAATCCATCTACTATGTACGGTCAAACACACTTTGTCTGGAATCACTAGCTTCTTAACTAACCTCCTACGATGCCTTATCTAGATCAGCTACATTATCTTCGAAACGCCAAGCAATTTGATACTCAAAAAGATGGGCCCACGCGTATGGCAAACCCGCATCTTCTGTTCCTGGGGCATTGTCCTCGCTTGCCACGCAGCTGTCCAGAACCGTTCATCATTCTACGTCATGAGGTTCATCCTTGGCATGTTAGAGGCGGGCATGTTCCCAGGGGTGGCCGCACAATTGGCAAGCTGGTACCGTCCCGACGAAATGGGCAGGCCTATTGCATGGTTTTTCGGTATCCAACAATTGGCAACAGTGGTCGGATCATTTATTTGCTATGGAATTAACTATATGAATAGTATAAGGGGACTGAGTGCCTGGCGTTGGTGAGTTATCTGGAAGATATTAATTGCTAGCCATCCCAAGCATCAGGCTGTTGACATAGTTACAGGGTCTATCTCCTTGAGGGGATTGCAACGATCCTTTTTTCTGGCGTCATCTGGGTTGTTTTGCCTGATTACCCGAAGTCGCCTCGAAGTAACAAATGGCTCACACAACGGGAGCAAGAATTCATAGAGGCACGTCTGCCTGAAAGTGCTCCGTTGACCAGCGATCCTGTTTTCAGTAAAAAGGAAGTGATCGCCGTATTGAAGCAACCTTTGATATGGTCTTTTATGCTCTCACAATTCCTGGTCAATCTAGGTGGCTATTCGTTGAGTTGGTATCTGCCGACTATTACCACAAACCTTGGATTCGCTTCGTTGCCGAAGAATCAATTGCTCAATATCCCGCCTGCGGTGGCTTCTATTTTGGCTATTGTATTTTCTGCTTACTTTATTAGTTGGGCCTATCTGACTCGACCTGCTTATATTATGTACGGCCTCCTTTTCCCTGACCTATAAACCGTTGGTGTCTTCCGGCCGCTAATATCATGGGAAACCATTTAGGATCATTATGGTCGGCATGGTTGTCTGCTTCATACTTTTCTTCACCATATCCTCTCCCGCTGGAATATACGTCGCCTGTATCCTCGGCACCATGTTCTACAGTACATACTTCATTCCCTTCTGGGCCTGGCGTTCCGCAACACTGAAGGGCTCAACTGGCGCTGCTTTCGGATTAGGATTCCAGAACTGTGTTGGCCAAATTGGCGGCGTTATTGGACCGCAACTCTTTCAGCAGAAATGGGCGTACAATCGCTACAAAAACAGTTTTGCAATTGCGGGGTCTTCCATCGTTGCGGCCTTCTTTGCGAATCTTTGGACGTGGTGGTTGACGAGGAACCTGGAATGGGATGTGCGGAGAATAGCGCGATTGCGAAGAAAAGCACGCAAAGAAGGGAGGATCTTCGCGGAACATAATGTTAGGGTTTTTGAAGAGAGGCACTTTTGTTCGGGCTTCAGAAGGAAAGATGCGGAGGTGGAGGTGAACGCGGTGTAGGAGATCCAGGCCATGAGGTAGTTGCAAATAAAAATTGCCATAGAGGTTTGCTCGCAGATTTTATAATTTACTGTTCGAAGAATACGTACTACCCAAGACACATGGCTTGGTCGATGTCGCAGTCCTGATATGATACAGATTATATGAGAGAATCAAATATAAGATCGCAAATGCTCAAAAAAAAAACGCCCGAAAACAATTTGAGACTGAAAGAAAAACAATCAACACAAGATTTTATCCCAGTTATATTTTAGATAGATAATGACCCTTGGATTAACTTGGACCACCTAGCCAAAGGTATTCCAGATTCTAAGATTTTCTTCCATTTATTTAAAAATCTTGTCTGATAATGACTGGAACATTTTTATCATATCAGTGCTCTTTGATAATACTAATAGGAATAACCAGAGACGACATCCTTAAAAGTGAGGAAGTCTGTTAATTGTCACAGGGATGGTGA
This sequence comes from Paecilomyces niveus, assembly GCA_003116535.1. Taxonomy (NCBI): domain Eukaryota; kingdom Fungi; phylum Ascomycota; class Eurotiomycetes; order Eurotiales; family Thermoascaceae; genus Paecilomyces; species Paecilomyces niveus. The sequence goes on along the minus strand of QEIL01000022.1, from coordinate 36,693 downwards.
AGGCTTTGCCAAGGCTAGCTCTGTAACAGCAATTTATATAGATCAATAGTACAACCCGATATGGCGACGGCGAACTTCCATATCACTATTTCTATCTAATAAGAATACATATTCTCTTTCGACCATATTTGCTTTTCTTGCCCAGAGGATACCTGTCCTGTATACTCCCTTAGAACTTGTTTCTTCTCCTCTGATTCCTCATTCGAAGGTTGATTGGGCTTTTGGTTGGTATTTGTAGCTAGTAGAGAAAGATGGCTAACAGATAAAAGTTGGCTAATATCTGTGCTTCCATCTCGTGCGAGGCCACTAGAAGAATCTCCTAAATCCCTAATATCTTGATTAATGACCTCAGCCATGCCACTGGCATGAAGAATGTTCGCTATTGCCGCATGAACCTCCAAAATATCGGGTTTGGGAGGGCAAAGCGGCCATCGTGAGACTCAAACTGCATATGTCTGCTTTGGGGTAATAGATACTCGTGGCCGTCTACAAAGGTGGGATAAACCTTGATCCAGTATGTATTCACAACACTTGTTGCTTCTAAAGAAAATTCAAAAGCACCAAACGAATCGTGAAGTGGAGTGGTAAGCATCATCACATTGTCAATCCTATTGATATCATCTGGTCGCAGATTGATACGATATAGTAGGGCTGGAAAAAATCTATACAGACTTGTCCAGATGGTTGAGGGTTCGCGACGTTCTTCATCTCCATCGAACGTACCGAGAGGGAATGGAAGTATATGCGCTGTTTCAAGGCGAGTGATGCGTCCACCAGGAGGCCGATGACGACGATCATATAAATCGGAAACAACACATTTGTGACCATCTCTTGCTAGACAATCGTCTCTAAGACGCTTCCTCTGGTCACGAGTGACAGGAACATAATCCATAGAATTAAGATTCTCGATTGAATCTTCTACGCCTTCGAGGAGAAGGTGTCACAGGAGTTTTGCCACCTTCTGCTTTCAGAGGACGGAGAAGGCCGGTTTGGAGGCTCAAGACAAGTTGGCGCAATGAATCATCTGTTTTGCAGCCCACGACATCATCAGCAAGATTGGATTTGCCATCTGCCGGAAGATATGGAAAGAAGATTTGGAGCACATGTACTATTGTATCACTAGCATCTAAAGGCTGATACTGTATTAGTCTGTTGGCAAATTCGACTTTGAAGTTGAGGTATGAAGATAAAGCGGACGGAGCATCGCTGAGATCATCTGGGTCCATTTTGGACGGTGGTGAAACTGTTTTTAGAATGAAGGTAATAAAATGAAATGGTTTTGAATGTCGTTGGACGTGCCTGGAAGGCACGACGCTACCAAGGGCAACCCACACAACGACAGCGAAATCTGATTCGGAAAGTTCTTGACGCTGATTTGATGGATCTGATTGGAAAATGATGAAAATGACTCTAGCGGGGATAGAAATGATGCTAGTGGCGTCGATCGTGCGACCGATAGACCAGCGAAGTTGCGGGAACGCGCGAGGAGACCAGTACAAACAGGACTAGGGTGGTCTGTGGTGAGCTGGTGATGCTCCAGATGGTGGAGATGCCCGGGATTTTGATGGACATTCTACCATTTATTGAAGAAAGGATCTTGGATGAACTCGGAGGATGAAAGCTAAAGTTCCTTAGAACTTAGTAGGTGAATACAGCTGGGTAGAGTATATGGTGGCCCGTATAGACCTAGTGAGCAGTGCTGCGTGGCACTAGCAAAACCACATGGGCTCATTGTCCCGGGGGTTTTCTCGCATATTTGGATTTTATGGTTTCACTGTTTGGAGAATACGTGCTACTCAAAACATAATGGCTTGGAGGATGTCATATGACAACCCTTATATGAGGCAAAATAAATATGGAGAGCGGTAGGCAATGCGCATATACGCCAAGAGAAGACAGTCGTGATATAGAATCTACCAGGACGGTACTCAATAGTTCAGACTTCTGTGTTTTGTGTGAGTAAGTGGCAAATATCTATATAGTCGTCTATATCCTTCTCCAATCACGAAAAACTCTCTAATGCCCAGTTTTTACTCGCTTGCATCTTCGCGCAAGGCTCTCGTTTCTCTCTCGATCTTCTTGTCACCTAAAGTGACACCAATCTCCTTCACAATAAGCCATGCCGGGAACAATGAGACCGCCCAAAGAGCGAAATTAAGATATATGTTCCCGATCGCTGCCATTATGGTCACGCTGGCGAGACCGTACTATGCAAGAGTCAGTTTACTCGGTATATCACCAGGCGATGGATGCTACTTACACTAACAGCCTGAGCTGCTGATTCAGTGCCACGAAGCAATCCTGCAATGCGGATGACTTCCTCTTCATCGGTGGCGAGGTTTCCTATGACGAAATATCTGTACAGAAAGGTCAGTCAACCATTGGCCCACAGTTCGTATGGGGAGACAGATGGGCTTACAGATATAGGTAATTCAACTGAAAACCAGCAACCCAAAACAGGAATATGGCAAATGCCCTGCCGAAACCTGCGTCAACCCAGTCATAAGAGGGATTGGTCTTGTTAAACTGCGTCACTACAATTGTGCCCCAGATCCACCAACCACCCTGGAGCGTTAGAACTATAAAGAACGAGATACGGCTTCTCTTCTTCAGAGAAGTTTTCTTGTGGTCCAAGAAAGCTCCAAGCATGTTTCCCACAATGAGTCCGATAATTCCAGAAAGGAACGATCCCAGAGCACGGGCTCGGACACTGAACCATAGATCCTGGTAACTGAACATGACTGCCTCGGAGTAGACAGCCTGGCAGATGAGTGGCACGATCAGTAGGAATTTCCGGCTGAAGAACAGCTTTACCATCGCTTTGATCTCGAACCAGGAGCTATGGTTGATCCTCAATCGGACCGGGAGCCCATCACTTCGCTGAACCTGGGATGGGTTGTTCAAGAAAAGACCGGCGAAGGGACAGAGTGCCTGGAGCACAATGAAAACGATGAACACGGAATATGAGACTTTTCCCGCGGTATTCCTGTCGACATTGAGTCCTAGATTGACGGCACCTCCGACGATCTGTCCTCCGACACGGAAACTCAACCAGAAGCCCAGGAAACGGCCCTGATTATAGGGTTCAGGATACGCAAGAGCAATTGCTGCTTCTGCCATCCAGAAAATCCCAGCAGACAAGCCGCATAGTGCTGCACCGAGAAGGACCAGCCAGTCAAAACCGAAGCGGTTATGGGTGTATAGTCCTGCTGCGAAAGGCGCATATCCCATCGTCCCAATGATGAACGTCCATTTGATCCCGATGTAGCGGACGATGACACTTCCAAAGAAACACGAAAGGACCATCAGACAGAAGGTCAAAGCATTAGCCGTATTGACTAGATAGGGCTTCTCATCTCCTCCTCCACCAAGGGAGTTCATTGCTCCCCAAATTCCGGGAGCGAGGAAATTGCAGAGCCCCAGAACGAAGGCATTGTAGAAAGTCGATCGATACCATTTCACTGCAACGGTATGAGTATTTTGCGCCAACTTCTAAGGTGTCAATTGGATAAAACTTACCTTTATGACGCTGCTGACCAGGAGAGCCCACTATGGAGTGGGAAATCTCTTCATCGTTAGGTACGACGACTTTCTCTGCCATTTTGAAATAGCCTTTGAACAATTGACAAGGAATACTATTTCCAACACATTGTAGGGACCACGGCCATTGTATTTAAGGCAGAAAAATTATAGTTAGCACGGTCGCAGGCTATTCCTCCACGAAATCTAGCCAAAGCCACAGGTATATCGACACGCATCCACGCGATGGCAACAACGTGCAAAACGTAAAAACGACCCACTGAACCACACTCGTGCCACTAACTCTTAATTTATTATCAGAATTAAAGTCTAAGTTATCGGGGATGTTTCCGTCTACTCCTCTTGGCCAGTATCACCTATCATAGTCGCGTGGCTCTCATTGGTCGGATCGTCGAGATCTCATATGTATTTGCGGTGACGTGCTATCACGAAATTCGAAGCTACGATTACGAAGGGTAAGCAGGCCAAATAAGCCACTCTAAGCTTAAGATCTCCATGTTTCACCCTAAGGACTCAGAATCTGCTCTTGAACTTTCCTCTCCTAGCATAGGCGATGAGTTTTGAAAAATACCTGGAATCTAATCAGCTCCAGGAAGCTGGGTTACTAACAAGCCACCGTAAATTTGACAGAAAGAATGGTTTACAAATATTCTAGTAAACTGCCTCTTATCTCGGATTAGCTTAATAGGTATCCTCATTGGTGGTGTCTATCTTCGCAGTTCTTACCACCAGCGAGGGCGAGCTTACATGCAGTCTCCACTAGATTTCGTCACGAAGATGAGAAGTTATTCAGCAGTGAGTGAAGTTATCCTATTACAAACCGTAACACTATCAAGATAAATTAATACAAGTTCAATCCCGATCATCGGGATGGAAGACGAGAGCTCTGATCTCGATGCTCTCACGCGGAGGCGCTCCCTCAGTCTCGGGATTGGTAAACGCAGAATGAGCAACTCGTCGAGCCCTCCCGTCGGTCTTAGAATCGAAGCACTTAATAAGAGTGACCATCTCTGGGGTCTGTCCGTAGCGATAATACCACTTGTGCGCCGGGTTCGGTCGCACGGTATAAGTCTCTCCCGCTCGGTTGGGGTAGATCAGAGGGACACCGATGAGGTCACTATCAGGAACAGAGAAGGCGTCCGCGACGGCTAATGGGTCCTTGTAGATGGTCTTTATGGGACGCCAGACATTGATGATCTGGTAGCGACCATTGAGGAGCTCCGGTGCATCTTCAGGAAGGTGGAAGCTGACACGGCTCTTGCTGGCTTCGTAAGACTGATCGATGTGCACGCGCTGAACTGGACCTCGGAGTTGAGCTTCCGGCGTACGGTTGTCCTTTGAAGCGCGTCTGATAGTGTGATCGAAAATGAAGACGCGGGAAGCTCCGGTTCTGTCTCAGATATTGTGATCAGTTATGTGTCCTCGAGATATTGTAGCTTCGGACCATGGGTGCAACTTACGCATCCTTCAGCAACTGTTCCGTCTCGGGATAATACTCTCTCTTGATTTTCTCATCATCTAAAAACTCCTTCTCTTTGCTCTCGTGGTAGTAGATCTGAAAGCCGTTGCCGTCCAGAGTGTAATCTAGCTCATGGCCGCTAATGTCTGTGATGGTGACCGGTGTAGATTCGACAGGCCTGTTGGTGAAAGTTTCGGGCCTGCCGGCGTAAGTTGGCGGAGGAGGAGTGCCATCACCAGGGTCTTTATAATAATTCAGAATAGTTTGAACATGATGAGGCTTTTCTGATGAGGTAACGGGGAAAGATTTCTGCACATGAACGGATGAGTCCTGTCCAGAAGGCAGGCTGACTGCTGCGGAAGCCATCTTAAAAACTATCTTTTGAACGCTACAAGCAAAATCAAAATGCTCAGGAAACTTTACTAAGAGCCCAGAGGTCAAAAAGAGTCTTATTTATACATTGATATTCTTTAGTTGACAGAAGCGGGGTAAAAGCTGGCAATTTGTCAGATCAGCATGCCATTTTTACAGTCGATAGCGTCAAGGTTCAATGCTGAGAAATGCAAATGATCCCTATTGGACGCGATGCATATTATGCTGATCCCAGAAAGTCAGCTCAGTAATCGCTGGCAAATAACAAACATCAATCGAATAGCTGAGGGATGACGAGGCCTGCATGATGCGTTTTAGGCAACTGTCTGATAAGATATAATTTGCCCTCTTTGGGAAGCTATGGTACTCTATGGTAGCTATCTTACTATCTTTCTGTCTAATTCTGCTTTATGATTTGTAAGAATGGACGAGCTTTGTAATGCTTGTGCCATCCTCGAGGACTTCAACCTCTTCCTCCAAAGTATATCCTCTCCATCGAGGTAGCAAGACAGTCCATATATACCAGTATAACACAGCGAAAAGGATTCTGGTAAGTCAGCTTCAGTAATAGCATGCGAGTTCGGGGGAATGACATACATTCCTACACCAACGATCGCATAAGTAGCGTAGAAGAAATCTACATCCCCCTTCCAGCCTGGAGGCGGGAAGAATGGTGCTGCGAGCAGGGCCAGACACATAATAATCCTTAGCCACACAGCAGGTAGCCAGGCCTTAAATGGTCTCTTAAGGTGGGGACGTCGATAACGTAGAAGAAGCAGACCAGCTGTAATCGCCAACGCAAAGACCTGTCCGGGATAGCCTTCCACATCGAGAATGAAATTGTAGACGTCGCCTTGCGGTGGGAGCGTTATCACCAATATAGATGGAATATAATGTACGAGAAGGCCGCCTAAAGGAGAGTTATAAGGATGAGATGACGATAACGCTCTAGCAAACGGCAGGAACCCTTGCCGTGCCACTTCTTGATTCACCCGCGCCTACACTTGGTCAGTATCTATCTAAAAACACAGACATGGGCCACTTACAAGGGTGAATGTGACCACCATCACATTTCCAGCTGCTGAAATTGCGATAGCTAAAGGCAGAATGGTTCTTCCCACGTGAGGCCCGAAGGCTCGTTCGAAGAATAGTGCTGCCACCAATTCTCCGCTTTCTTTGATTTCCTGGATGGGGACAACGAGAAAATAAGAGATATTCGCCAGAAGATAGAGGCTGCATGCCGTGATAAGAGCAGCAGGGCCAACAGTCTTAAGAGTGCGGACTGGGTTCTTGACTTCGTTAAGGACGTTATTGACGTTACTCAGTCCTGCATATGAGTAGAAGACCTTGAAGAGAGACGTGGATATGCTGCCCCAGCTCCAATTGGTATCTCTCCAGAGCTCATCCCAGGAAAATAGGTTGGTTCCAACTATTGTCGCAGGTGGTTGGGCAACAGTTTCATCTCGAGGACGGAATGCGATAACAAACAAACCTGTGATTGCCATTACAGCAACGAGGAAGACCTTAATCCATCCTAGAGTGTTCTGAATCCGAATGCCAGCCTTGAGGAAGCGGGCATGTACGAACGTGATCGCCGTCAAAAGGCCGACAGCCAAAGCTTTGTTTTGGAATTCTGTGGGCTCAGTATTCAGGGAAAACCATATATACTTCGAAAATACAATGCAGTTGCTAGCAGTGAACCCTAAAAGCACCGCTTGTGCAGCTATCAGGGTCGAGGCGAGGAATCTGGGATGTCGGTATGTAAACTCGAGATACACCTTATCCCCTCCGGACCGAGGTAGCATGCACCCATATTCGAGGGAGACTGCGAGGCCGCATGCTGATAAGATGGCACCGACAACCCATAGTACCAGTGTCAAGCCGACGCTTCCGGTAGACTTTAGTATAGCTCCTGGAGTCGCAAATATCCCGCTTCCGATGACTCTCGAGATAACGAGGATGTAGGCACTGGACCAGTTGAGGTTCCTGCCGTAGGTAGCTGTCTCCGGTAGCGTATCATGCTCGACATCACGCAGTTCTTCTGCTTCAGCTTGTGTCGGTCGATCTGTATCGAATGTCTGGTAGCCCTGGGAGGGGGATAGTAGAGCCTCTGTGAGGTTTTCTGCGTCATCCATCATTTGAATATGTCACCTCTATCGAGCTTTGTAGTAGTTAATAAGAGCAGGGTGTCGGTGCAGATGAAGACATAGCAATATCAGACTGGAAAATGCTCTGAATATTTCTGAGAGCAAAACATAACGGAGAGTATCTAGGGTATAGCACCCAGATGCGCTGAGTGTATTTGTAAACATGGCACACAAGGCAGAGCAGGGCGGGCGCAGTTGGCGGTTCGCACGCCATTTTCCCCTACATTGATGTAAGACTCTGGGATTGGAGGACATCATCTCCGCTGATGGCCAGAAACTAGTTGGTACAACACGATAAGCTTATGTTCTAAAGATATCTAGGATAATGCCTTTCTGTGGTCTATACATAATCCTTATCGTCTTGTCATATCGCATTCGAGATATTGAAGACAAATTAGCATTCAACTAGCTCATACTAGTAGGATGAGATTGTGGGACGCGGCGCTGTACCAAGGATTATGTAATACATGGTACCAACTCTATTAAACAAATGATCAGATGAGATTAGTCAATGCTCTGCTTGATGTATTATATATTTGAAAATTTTAAATATGCAGGCCGGAAAATTCTACAGTCCCGGAGTGTGCAATTCGGCATTATACCTAAACAGCAAAACGGCACCATTCGCATTGATGATATTTGACACATTCTTGACAGCGGAGATATTTTCCTTGGCATAATTTCTGATTACGTTATCATGGGCAGATAACGTAATCAACCCCCGAGTCGGTCACTTCACGCGTTCTGCTCGCGTTTTGAAAACCTATTATATTCAACTACCCACCATGCCCCTAAAACTGCTTAAATCTTCAAGTAATCTTATTGAGCAGGAGGGGAGGACCCTATTAGGGATTGAAGCTTTAAAGCAGTCTCAAATTCAGTCTGTACGAAAAGCAGCACGAATTTTTCAAGTTCCTAATTCAACATTGCAAGACCGCCTAGCAGGCCGTGAGACACGGTCTGAACAACGCGCCAATGGAACCAAATTGACTGAATCTGAGGAGCAATCGCTAGTACAATAGATTTTATCAATGGATCGACGTGGAGCATCTCCCAGACCTATTCAGATTCGAGAAATAGCTAATATTCTTCTGTCAAATCGAGGTTTTAAGGACTTTCAACCGACCGGCCAAAATTGGGTATACAAATTCATTAAACGTCATAATGAATTGAAGACTGCCTATTCTCGACGGTATAACTATTAACGTACGAAATGAGAGGACCCAAAGATTATAAAGGAGTGGTTTGACGGCGTCCAAATCATGATTATGCAATATGGGATTGCGACCGAGGATATCTTCAACTTTGATGAAACTGGATATGCAATGGGCCTTACTGCTACTGCAAAGATAGTAACTAGAGCTGAGATATACGGCAGACGTCATGTTATACAACCTGGAAACCGCGAATGGGTCACCTCTATTGAATGCATTAGCTCTACAGGATGGGCTCTACCGCCATGCATTATCTTCAAAGGGAAAGCCCATATTGAAGCTTGGTACGAGAGTCCTAGAATACCAAAGGACTGGAGGATTGAAGTTAGTGAAAATGGCTGCACCACAGATCAGATTAGACTACGCTGGCTACAGAAGATTTTCATTCCTCAAACTAGTCATACAACTGGCAGATATCGCCTACTTATTGTAGACGGTCACGGCAGTCATCTAACCCCAGAGTTTAATAAACTATGCAGTGAGAATAGTATTATTCCTCTCTGTATGCCAGCTCATTTGTCAGCTTATTTACAACCGCTTGACATCAGTTGTTCTGCACCCTTAAAGGGAGCGTACGGTCGCCTAGTTCAGGATAAGCAACGACAAGGGTTCAACCATATTGACAAGCTTGACTTCTTGGAGATCTACCCTAGAGCTCGTATACAAGCGTTTACTTCAGATACTATTAAGAGCGCATTTAGAGCTACTGGTCTAGTCCCCTTCAATCCAAAGGAGGTGCTTGAACGATTTACTATACAGCTCAAGACTCCTACACCACCAGGAAGCCGGTCGACTGACTCCACTACTTCTCTGCTAAGAACGCCGCAGAATCTAAAGCAATTGGAGAGACAGACGACTACGATTCGGAGATTGCTTAGAACTAATACACGGAGTCCTCCATCGCCTGATAAAGCTGCTCTAGACCAGCTTATTAAAGGATGTGAAATGGCGATTAATGGAGGAGTCCTTCTAGCCCAAGAGAACCACTATCTACGTGCAACAGTTGAAGAACTTCAGCGAAAAAAGAAGCGATCTAATCGTCAAATTATCTCTACAGAGGGTCTGTCTATCCAAGAAGGTCAAGATCTTATACAGAGGAGGAATCAAGCTGAAGGAGCTCCTTTTTACTACACCTACAGAACTGGCATCTGCGACCGAGCCACGTCTCGTACGAGCTCCTCCGCCATGCAGCGATTGCAATGTTCTAGGGCATAAAGGAACGCATTGCCCTAGTCGCTTTAATATCTAGATTTTATTGAAAAATGCAGTTGTTTTAGGTGCAAACCAGCTTAGTATTTCATCTAGAGGAATAAAGTGACCGACTCGGGGGTTGATTACGTTCGGTTTCATATCTGCTTAGTAGGTGCAGGCCAGTGCTTCATTCATGGGCCCCTTATGAGCGATACTCAGGAAAGGGAGTCGAGTTTAACCCTTTAGGCTAGGACTATAGTGTTCTCTTAGTCTTGTACATCATATTGCGCTGTATTGGTGACCTTGTTGAGATAATCCGCCAAGCCGCATGTAAACAAAGTACATAGATGCTGAGTGGACCAGCCCACTGCCTTTCCCAGCACAAGACTGGTAGCAAATAAAAGTGGATATAGCATGGTAAAACCAGCATGAATATGAATGTATAATAAGAGTAATGTTAATGCAATGGAGTTCAAACGCGGCGGAATTAAGGCTCTTACAGGTCAAACCAGAACTGTAGGCAAATGCCAAGGAAAATAACCTCCGCTTTCGGCATCGAAAGAGGAGATTGTGGTGAATAGACTGGATTTTTGAGAAGCTCAAGAATAGGAAGTTCTCCAAGTTCATGAATTAAGGCTCTGATTATATATCTATAAAGAACTGGATTCGCATAGAAGTCAGGTGATAAGATTTCCTATCTACTAGAATTAGCCGCCGAATATCCACAATCTCTGACAGCCCATGTGACTGATCTAAAACATGGCGTCAATTTAAAACGTGCTATCAATTAGAGTTTATGGGTATACGGGCACGTTGTCCCCCTGCTCCGTGACAGACGCTCGGCAGTGCATGATGCATACAAGTGATCCCATTGGTTATACAGAAGAGTCGCTCAGATGACGCTGAAAAGACGAGAGTACCTTGTGGCCTCAGGAGTTGTTTTCATCTTATGGGCTTTTTGAGGTTGATCGACGTATCCAAGTTAATAATTTGATTATTAGTAAATACATTCTTAGTCATGAGCTTTGACGAGTTGTTCATAAGTTAATTCATAGCATTTCATTCATACGTATATAATTCAAGAGATTCAACATATCCGCAGGTCTCCAGTTGTAAGATTGTTTGCATCCCGAGGACGCTTCTGTTCAACCCTATGTACACAAGTGGAAAGTTGCCACCTACGCTACCTCGACCTCGATCAGCATCTCATACTGCTGAGGATCTGGCCAAAACTTGACAACCTTGAAGCCAGCATCAGTTAACAGATTCTCCCAAGCGGCTTGAGTCCGCTCAGAAGCTGAGAGCAACGACATCATCTCGACATCCATCGTGGTCTGACTGATACTCGCTCCTGTGGGAGGAACCACAACTTCATATATGAAGAGCTTGGAGTAGCCCTTTGTCATTGCGTCCCTGGTGTTTATCAGCAAGTCCTTAGCCTTAGCATCGGGCCAATCGTGAAGAACCGCATGCATAAAGTAAGCACGACTCCCTACGGGTTGGGTATTAGCACGCAAACCTTCGCAATCTCAAGTCCAGTTTTTCTTACCTTTCACAGGCTGGGGCAAGAAGAAGTCATGAGACATAGCCGTGATCTTTGTGTCGACCGTGGCGTTGGCAATCACTTCAGGAAGATCTTGCAAAACTAGCGATCTAGCGGGAAGATCCGGGTGCTTAGCAAGGACGTGGGAAATATCAATTCCAGTGTTTCCACCGACATCAACCACGAATGGAGATGAAGCGCTGATGTTGGCACCTTCTAGAAGTTTGGTGGTATCGTAGACCTTAGTCCATGGGGTCTTCCACGCTGTCCAGGCCTCCATATGTCCGGTAAAGGCTTCATAGTAAGCGGGACTTTTCTGCAATCGCCCAAAGAAGTTAAGACCGTCCGGATCGCTGTCTGAGTAGTTATTCACATTGACATCGGTAGGTTCCTTATAAGAGATCTTTGCTAGATACTTCGGCAAGTTATGGCCCGCAGCAAGGTATTGATAGGTTCTAGTCAATCACGTCAGTCAATCGGTTGCATAGAATGGTTTCTCTGGTATACATACGCTGCTTGAAGCGAAGCGCGAACCTTGGTACTCTCATCTCCGATAGCGAACGAGAACGGGGTTGGTTTGAATTTATCTTCATGTGTCTCCTCAACGACGTTGAAAGCTGCTAGCAAGCGGAAGAGCCGACCTAGATACCTGCTGTAAGCCGTCGTGAAAATGCTAGAGTGAACAGAACAGCTCACGCAGCAGGTTCGCATCGACGTTAGGGGTGGTCAATTGGACCAATTCGTTGATGGACTTCTCACCACCCCCAATGGCAGTCCAGGATTTCCAAAGGCCCACATCGATGAACGTTTGTAGAGCAGCAAAGACGACAGGGTGTTCAAAGCAGAAGCCCCAAGCGCGTTCGTAAGGCGATTCTAGGCGGGCAAGCAGTCGACGTGCGGCAGCGCGTACCTGGAGGCGTTCTACTTCGTTGCCGTCAAACGTCTCCGGATGGACGGCATCAAGAGCTGCGATAACTTCTTTGGTTTGAGAAGGCATGTTGTACTTTCAAATGTGGAATCTAGTGTTTGAGGGAAGGTAAATGTTACCTGCTTGCAAGATAATATGAGAGCTGCGAGGATATACTGGACTATTAACCTAGCCTAGGGCATGGTTATATACATCCTCGCTCGGTCCACTGATATGATGCGGCGCAGAGCGGTTTCCACCTAACTGTCGCATAACCAGTAACTTGCATGACCCAAGTGGAATCTAAGAGTTCGACACTGACAGGGTTTGTCTTTAACCCGTGGCACCGATGTCCCCTATCTGAGCCGTGCACTTGCAAGTCAGTGTGCGCATCTTAAGGAGATCTCCTGAAGCTAGAGCACCATCATTGCCGCACAGAACTGAACAACGGTTATGCCCGTTTTAAATACCTGTCGGATGCCACATGCTCCCAGAATCCCTGCGGGACTTGAATCTATTACAGCCTCCCGTGTTATTGCTTTCGCTTTGGTTGGAGTCTCAGTCCAACAAAGAGCTCTTCAGAAGCCAGGGCCGACCGCCACACCCTAGTATTCTCGGCGCTAACAACGGGGAAGCGGGAAGTTGAAAGTAGTGCTATACGAGATTAAACATCGCGCACATATGGCTAAAAGTTTCTTCCAGCAAACTTCCGGGAGAAATGATCCGTCCGCCATCGTGGAGTGCCTGAGCCAAAAAAAAGGTGTCGCAGGATGTGTTTCATGATCTTAAATAGCCTTTTACGGATATCCCTGTTCTTATTTGGTTCTGCTTTGGCCCTTTTTAGACTTTACACTAGCAGTAGACCCACGGCTAGAACGTGCTCCGACCTGTTCCGCTTGAAGACATAAAAGTCTAGACAAGTAGAGAGCGTGTGGCGAAATTGAGTAATGCAAGCCAGACGATGTAACGTTCTCTAGACCACTCGGTAGCTTCAAGCTATTTCCCACATGCGTGCCAGAGTTATGCTCGAGCATGAATTCCGAGTATGGCCGAAGTACACGCATTTGAGGAGAAAACGTGTAGTGTTTGGAAGAACTCTAGACTACAGATCAGCCAACCTGTCAGCAATCGCTGTTCAACCAGCCAAAATAGTCTCTCGAGTACCTATCTGCTTGTCCATTGCGATCATCACCGAACTTCGGTTCACTCTAGATTGATAAGCAGAATCTTCTATCAGTATAGAAGCGCAATCACTCCTGTTAAACCTACTAATCAAGAGATCAGAGTTCGCACACGTCTCGGAGACTCCCTACTCCTAGGGAGCTCCTGGCGGATTTCTCCCAACGCCTGCATACGCGAGCTCTACCCACAGAAATAAATAGCCTAAGCTTGCTAGAGAATTCAAGCATCAGGCAGCTTCAGCCTGCCGACAACATACTACATTATATAATGGGGTGAAGATCTTATAGGCTTACTGTGTGATTAGCATTTGCAGACATTTGAGACCATTGTGGGCCAGACCCCGGATAGTAAGAGTAACGCTTTGACGGGGCCATCCGGTTGACGGCTATCCGGCTGATTTGTCTAGGGCTTCGGAGTATTTGATCGATGAAGAGATGGAAAGCTCCAACGATTAGTGGAGAATAAGGTTGTGACAGAATCAGTGGAGATAATCTGTGCAGGGGCCAGCTCTTAACGCCGACTTTCATAATTTGCTAGGTATACTCTAGCGCTCGGGATGGAAAGTATTCCCTTAATATGTAAGCTGCCCTTGCCATACCTTGTGTTAGGCAACCCATGCTCCTTTTTTTGCTTTTTCCTTACTTTTATCCTAGTCATACATTAGTAATTTCGTCAGCAAACTCTGTATAGTCAAGCCGAGTGCGCCACTAACTATCAGATGGATCTTCTTATGCCGTTTCTGGACTAAACCATGCAGGAACATGTCCCGTCCCCCTTTCTCCTTGACAGGGAAGTCTGCATCTGATAGTAAGTGCGGAAAATCCAGTATTGCACTTGTTTGGCAAGGAACAATGTCACTCCGTCTATAGTGGAAATCAGTTTGCATCTAGTATACCGGAGGCCACACCTTCTCTTGTCTTTTAACATATATTTTCTTTGCATTCACCCCAACGATACTTCTCGTTCATTTGTGAATTTTTCTATTACAATTTCCGATATGGGGCCGTATGGGGGTAGAGGGCCCATGGTCAATGCGGTCCTTTGGGTGGAAGTTGTCATATTTGCTATCTTCGTAACCGCGAGGCTCTATACACGAAGAGTGATTCTCAGTGCTGTCGGTGTTGATGATTATTTGGCCGCCCTTTCACTGGTGAGAACAAAACAATAATGCCACTATGCTCATGCGAAAGACTGACCGGGCGCTGCAGGTTATCCATATCATTTACACTTCCTTCGTCACCGTGGGGACCACATATGGCATTGGGCAACTGTACGCCAATGTCGGCAGTATGGCCAATTATGTTATGGCCCTCAAGTATGAGATTTTCAGCCAGGTCGCCGGTATCTTGGTTATTGGCCTGGGCAAGCTTTCCGTTGGAATCTTCCTCCTTCGAATAGTGCGAAATAAGATCCAGATCGCTCTCATATGGTTTTTTATTGCAACCACCACTTTCATCTCGCTGTTCGCCGCCACCACTGTTGTCGTACAGTGCATTCCAGTTCAGAAGACTTGGGACCGAACTGTGCCAGGGAAATGCTGGCTCGATTTTTCCAAGGTTGGCTACACTGTTGGATGTGAGTACTGTACAATCTCAGCCCAAACGGGATCCAAGAATGTTAAGTTTTGATCGGTCCAGCATGGTTCGTTCTCGACGACTTCGGCTTCGCTGTCCTCCCATGGTTTGCTATCTGGAATCTCAACATGAAGCGCAAGGAAAAGCTCACTATTTCCTTCGGCCTCAGCCTTGGAATATTGTAAGTCTGGAACCCCCCAACCTTCTTGCACAGCCGACTGACTGGCATACTCTAGCGCTGGAGTATGCGGCATCGTACGTACTGTAGCCCTGGCAGGCTTGAATGCAAACGAGTACATATGTATGTATTTTCACACTCGCCGTAGTTCGTAGAACTAACCCTATTCCAGACGATACAGTGCCAATGCTCATCTGGTCGGCTACTGAGAGCCTTGTCACGATCATGTGTGCGTCAATTCCCGTCCTACGACCTCTCTACGTTCGCATCAGATACGGAAGCCAGGGCAGCTCCAACAATCAGAGTTCCTACAATATGCCCATGTACGGCGCCAATCGAAAGTACGGCGGCAGTTCGAAATACGGCCTTGGATCCACCGCCGCCGTCGAACCTAAAGGGATCACTCACCAAACAACTGTCATAACATATACCGCGGATAATGCCAGTGATGAGAGTATTCTTCGGGATACAAGGGCCCAAAATGCATCCACTGGAGGCATTCAAAAAAGGGAGGATATTTCGATCACTTATGAGGCGGTTGACGGACCAGCAAAGGGTGTGGCTCAGGGCATCAACTACGTCCGTTGATATTCATTCTGTACAATACACGTTTTTGGGGTAAAAAGTATTCAAGAAATTAATATAATCTGGTCTCACATACGCTCTAGATATAGAGAACACACTAACGCAAAATACAAGTTACGATATTCTGCGTAGCAGGTACGACAATGATTTGAGAGATCAGCGAGTGTCAACTCCGACTATTATTATCGGACAACTTCTGACACGTCCTGATCGGCATTGAATAGCTATCCCTATTACCTCGTTGGCCTGAACCAATAGAGCCTTCACTCGCTTCCATTCCCAGCTCTCATCGTCGCATTTTGTTGCCGTCCCCGACTGTCTCGTAGCACGCATTGCGGTGTCCACTGCTTGCGTAAGCTCCTGACATGCTAACAGAGCAGAGAGTCTCTTGTCAACTTTGGCGCATTGCTGACTTATGCGAGCTCAATGGGATTGTTTCACTGTGGAGCACTGGTAGACATTTTAGCCCAAGAGTCTATCGGCTAGCCTAGGTTTAGGTGCATTGGATCTCTCCAAGAAAACACACTATGAGCTCTTAGCCCTATATCTCCTTAATTAAAGCAAAATACAGATTGGCAAGACATTATAGTCTAAGGTATGGATAGTTCAAAGATTCTATAGCTCACTTTCCCTGCAGAGGGTAAGCATTGAGAGGATGCCTTTCGGACATGTATCTATTTTTGCCAGAGATCGTACTTCTTCTGTCTTCGGGGGATCGAGGCTTTGCTGAACAAACATACGACAAATTAACAAACGATTATTCGGGGAACGTTCGAATTACCCGATAGAGAGATCTGAGTTAGTATGTGAAAATGAGAAGTTTCTAAATGCAAGTCATCATCGGGGAGAAATTCTGCAGTTCTTTTGATTCGAAAGAGCTAATCACCCATTTGGCTAAGACGTAAATGAGATCGTCTTTGACGAAATTCTAAATTAATCATTATAACATATAAATGGACTCTGTGTATACTAGATGAGGTAGCTTTGGTTATAGATCTATTGTATACAACTAAGTCCGAGATCGAATGCTATTGTCGGCGCCAACGCCTTAGCTGCATATGATGATCTGTCAACCGCCCTCTTTGATCCATATTCTTTGATTACTGTGAAATCTACTAGATCCATAGGATTATGTTTGTCTAGTTAGGGGTTAAATATGGGATCAACCCTCCCCCCTCTCTCTGCTTAGATTCTAGTCCTTAAGCAAGCAGCTAGAAGCGCTTCAGATAGTCAAATATAGTTGCCATGCTTCCGTGCCCTAGGCTTCGACAGCTATCCCTGAAGTCGATATCTGGTTTTCTCTGACATTGGGGAGCCCGAAGCCGACTCCCATTGAACATTATATATTATGTCCCTTCTAAAGCCGTGTAACCTGAGAGATACCTCATTCTTTGCCTAAATTCTCATATGTAACCTCTGCCTACGGAACGAGTTGCTGTTATGGACCAACCATGGAGGGGCACGACTGTGACACCCCGATAAGATGAGACTCTACGGCGCAGCACTAGAGCAAGGCAGACAGAAGGTCACGTGACATCAAACGGGTAGGAAAGGTAGAAGGGGTAGACGACAATACACCCTATGCACCTTAGCTACCATGAAGGGTAGAGAGGGTAGGAGGGGTAGACGACAATGCACCCTATACACCCTAGGTACCAAGGAAGGACTGGATATATAAGGACGCTCATTTCCGCCCAGCAGATGTATTTAGTTCTTCGTGATTATTCTTCTTTCTATACATTGAATATACTTCATTGTTTAGTTACCTCTATCTACTACGGATCAGTAAGAATAGTACTGCTGAGTATACGACGCTACGTGAAGATCTCCGAAGTACTGCGAGGTCACCAGACGAGACTAAGGTATAGTCGCTTGAACCTTCCCTAACCAATAGCAGATAGGCACGAACGAGACCCAGATCCTGGGGCGTAACAGTTGCGAAACTCCAATGGCAAGATTATTTGTGCAGAGTAAGATACTATTCGCACATTTGTTTTACGAACAATCAAGAGGAAAATTGCTAACTGAAGACTTTTCTTGTAACAGAACTATACGATTACCAAGGCATTAAAAAGGGACGAAAGGTGAGCATGCCATTGGATCCATTCACCGAAGCTGCCTTCGAATGATTGGCGAGCAGTAGTGACCACGTTATTGCTGATAACGATATTAGGAACGATACTTCAGAACAACGCAGAATTGTTTCCCAGGACAGGAATGAGTTGTGATGAATTAGCTCTACACTGTAGACCAGCTCTTACAATATCTCCGAGCTTGGAAAGTCGGACTAGTGGGCTTGTCCCTCCTAAGTAGCGGCCTCTGTGGCCTCACTTCATAACCATATCAATAAAATTGGAGATCCTCATCCGCAATAGATCGACAGCCACGATCTACTGAGCCGCGGCCTCTTTGACAAACGGTGGGTCAGTCTTATACACTGGATATTTGTACTTGCTGCCAACATGATCGTCACGCAGCCCGCTTTGACCCTTTCCATACACTTTCTCTCGGGCCGTCAAGGGAGCATCTTGCTCATCCCTCTTTGGCGGATAGACACCTCGACTGCGAAGCTCCGGTACGAGCAAATCGACAACATCTTCGAAGGTACCTGGGGTCGTAACATAACCAAGGTTGAATCCATCAATATCAGCCTCCCGGACCCAACGCTGAAGTTCATCTGCAACCTGGGCTGGAGTACCAACAGCTACAGGTCCTAGGCCACCAATTGACGCGACTTCAGCAATCACGCGAGGTGTTACGGAAGGTAGCTCGGGTGTTCTGGCAGTGAGAGTTTCTACGGCCGACGTAATCTTATTCTTCTCCAGAGAATGCTTCTCAGGATCTATCTCTTCGTCCAACGGGATTTTAGAGATATCGATGCCGGTCCAGCCCGAGAAGAGGACAAGTCCGCCGATAACAGAAGCGTAGCGCTTCGCTCTCTCAAACTTCGCTTTGGCTTCTTCTTCCGTCCTTCCAATAATTGGGGTAAAGGTAGCAAAGAACTTGATCGACTGAGGATCACGGCCGGCCGCCTGTGCTAATTCCCGAATCTTTGCAACCCTAGGTTTCAAGACAGAGGGGCTGTGTGCGGAAACGAAGATGGCTTCAGCATGAGTTGCTCCAAATTGGGACCCGGCGCTAGAGCGGGATTTAGCATCTATGATCAAGAGTTCAGCGGTTGTACCTACGGTGATGTGCCAGCCTGGAAGAGGAATGGCGTCCTCTGGGGGCTAGGATCGACGATATGTCTACTTTCAAGGTTGTAGAATTCACCCTTGTGATCAATGAGTCTGACTCTGTCCGGATCCACGTAGACATCGTTCTCGGCATCCGCAACGACTGCGTCGTCTGCCCAGGAGCCCTCCCATAGCCTAAGAGTTTAGGCAGCGTTAGCGCACATCGTATGAAAATAGGGCTGGCGCAATATGCTCACTTGTAGACTACGCGCAGATATTCGTCTGCTTGGGCATAACGGCGGTCATGCTCTATGGGCTCATCCAATCCAATGGCTTTAAACGCAGCTTTTTTCCATGATGTCACAATGTTCCAACCGATTCGGCCGTTGGTTAGATGGTCGAGGGTCGAGAATCTCTTCGCCAAAAGAAATGGAGGCTCAAAGGACGTTGATGCTGTGATTCCAAAGGCTAAATTCTTGGTCACTGCGGCCATTGCAGTTATGGGCTGCAAATGATTTATTAGAATGTGACAAACAAGGTATATGCGAGATAACGGGACAGAACTCACAATAGTTGGATCTGTCACCGGCCATTGAGCAGCTCTTCGGATGCAATTATCCAGCGAGTTCTCATATGTGTCATAACCGCCATAAGTGTCGGCTAGGAACAGAGCATTGATATCTCCCCTCTCTAATACTTTCGCCAAATTCACCCAGTAATCTAGCTTTCGTTTCGTAGCGGATCTATCTTCCGGGTCCTGGAAATTAACAATCAACGTCAATATCTATTGGACTAGTGGATACCAGTTGTTTCTTGCTTACCTTCCACTGACCTGGCGACAAATGCCCTACAGTGGACATGTCGAAGGCATTGAGAAGTATCTGTTTTTGCTTCCCAGCGCCATTTTCATATCCGTCACCTACTGAACCCATTGTGAAGTAGCCAGTTGTATTAACCTCTTAGGGATGAGAATCACTATCTCGTTAGGGAATATACTTTCAACCTAACAGCAGAATGTATTGTCTACAAAAGAGCACGGTTCCATATATGCGACTTCAACGCAGTTCAAGTATGCGACCAAAGCCGTGGCACGGATCGCCCACCCCAGGACGTACAAAGGATACATCTTCTATCCTTGCAAAATACGTGCTACATTGTCTGAAAATACTACAATACCATACTGGTATCTTTCCCCGCACCCTCGCTGAAAAGGCGTGATAGAATTACCAAGCATCTTCTAACCGTTGCGGGGCTCACACGTGGGAAAGACATGCTGCAATGCAGAGATTGCGCAATAAACAGGGTATTTGACGCCAGTATCAGATACAAAGATAAATACAATTTCTCAAAATTTTTGATTTGCTAACGTTGCGGATGAAGTTGTCGGCAACTAGAAGGGAAGCTCGAGCGGGACAGAACGTTTAAATATCCCGTCATCCGAACCCGCAATCACATCAGCTTCCAGTGGCTAAATCGGCAACGATAGACGACCATATCTCCTCGTTTACCAGCCACTCATTACCGGCAATGCCATTCTGGAGAACAGAAGTTTCGGTAGCGTACTAAATACAGCAAATTTGAGATAAACCTCTGTTATGGTAATGATGCCCTGTGTCCCTGGCAGGAACGATCCATACTCCAGAAGAACCCAGGTAATTTAAAGATAATAGAAAAAACCGTTGGAAATGCGGATCGCGGACTATCGGACACTCTATACCCTTCCCATTCTTCTAAATATTTCATTCTGCCCCTCCAATGACATCGGACTATCACGCCATACGACCCCGCCATGAGCATATCAATCGGCCTCTGCGATTCTGATATACTAACGCAAAGTTACAAGACACACCTGCAAGTCATGGCGCATCGTGGTGTCGACTGAGTTTCCACTTGACTCGTCTCCTCCGTAGGTCCAATCGTCTCGCTCGAAACGCGGTTCAGATCCTGTAATACGCGATGGTACCTCAGATGCGTAAATGACAAATCCCGATAAGCCTGTGATTTCGAACCAGTTCCTGAGGTCCGATTTTCTTTGCAGAATCTATTGTACTGTATAACGAAGTCTTCTTCCCAGGCGACTAGTACCTCTTCTCTCTGGTATACATTGCGCAGACGGTTAATGGCAACGAACACAATGTCGACAACATCAACATTCCTGCAGACTAAGGAGGTCGAAGTGGACGTACAGGAAATATTCCATAGACATATATTTGTTGAGGGGCAAGGCGACAGCGCAGATACCACAAGATCGAACAGCCCAGTTACCAACCCCAAATTGCAGATGAGCAAACAGAATGTCTTATTGCTTCACGCTGCTCGAGAGAAGTACACATTGGTCGAGGACCATGCGATCCCTTCACTAATACACAAAGGAGAGATTCTGGTAAAGGTATGACCCTTCAGTGGACTGGAAATACGAACACGGTCTAACTGCTTTATCATAGGTACTCGCAATTGGACTGAACCCTATTGACTGGAAGGCGCCGTATGTGGTTCACCGTCTAACCCTTCTTTCAGAGATTTATTACTCATACATTGATATAGTGCTTTCAACTTTGGAATCCCGAGTTTACCTTGGATTAATGGCCGTGACTTGGCTGGAGTGGTCGTGCAAGTGTCCGATGAAGAATCACGCCTTCGAGTGGGAGACATCGTCTTGGTTCCTTCGACAGATTATAGAGATATCCGGAAAGCCGCATTCCAGGAATATGCGGTAGCAACACATTACAACGCAGCACGGATACCTTCGACGACATCAATTAACGCAGCGGCATCATTAGGAGTGGCATTTGTCGCATCCGTTTTGGCCTTGGGTGTATCGTTCGGCCTGGACTTCTCTACGATTCCCGGGCCTGCAAAGGGCCCTAACCTTCCCAAGGTGCTGAAGGATGCGGATATCGACGAGATTCCGGAAGATATCAGGGAAGAGTGCTTCTCATCTTCACCAGGATCAGAACGTATTAAGCAGGGCGATTGGGTGGCAATCTGGGGAGGTAAGACATTGAAAATCAGGAGGACTAGCATCGTAACTGTTGCTAACGAGAACTACAGCATCAACAACCACCGGTTATATTACTCTACAACTCGCAAAGCTCTGCGGCCTCAAAGTAATATGTGTTGCAGATGTTGCGCGTCACGGGGCAAAGCTTCTGGACGCGGGAGCAGACTTGCTAGTAGACCGACACAACACTGAACGTGCAGTGGAAATTATTCGAGGTGTTACCGGTGGCAAACTGCGCTTTGGCATCGACATTGTGGGCAAGGACACGGCAGCGCTGCTACAAAATGCTCTTTTCCGCAGCGAAGACGATGGTCCACAAGCTCACCTTCTTGGATTGACTGGCATTCCCAAGGAGAAAGATCCCCGGATCCACTATCACACAGTTCCGATCAAGCTCTTCCATTCCTCTCCAGCTGTGGGCGAGAGCATGGTGACATGGCTGGAAGGCCTTCTACAGACGGAGAGTATCAAACTGCCAGAGATTGTCCACGCGAAGGGTGGACTTGCAGGAATCAATGATGCTCTCGACACCCTCCGAGAGGGTTCTTCTGTCTCTGGAAAGAGGATTGTTGTTGGACTTGAATCGCAGGCATAATTGGGATTTCCTTGCAAAGAGAAGACATCTACATATATGGCGGCCACGGTCTGATTTAGATTATGAATTTATCACCCATAGACCATAAATACTAAAATATCTATAGAATTATTGTGATTCTATTGGTTAAATAATGTTGATATTTCTAGACACAGAACCATCCTGCTCAGTCACACCATAATCATAACGACTAGATAGACTCAAGACCAGAAACCTCACACAGAGTATCTCACTTAGAGCACACTTACGAAGTAAACCATCCATCACCGAAATCGGATCATCACTAGTGCTAACTAACTCAAGTTTATCTCCGATTCAGGGTCTCATGATCTCAAAAATCGATATTTATCGTCAATCAGACTAATCCATATCCAGCCTCAAACAAATCTACCCCATCACACACGTATACAATAAAATACACAATCCAATCCAATAATACATACCTTTATTCAAAAAAGCCATCTGTAAATTACATCCGGACATCGTCCCTCATCTAAAAGGAGCACTAAGAAACGACAGATGGTGGTCTGGTGTTGTTGACGCAATAGCACCCCGGCATTGCGCTTTCATCTTCCCTATCAATCTCCCACGAACCAACCTATCAACAATCAATATACGATACCTGATACCATCGTATCCGGAACAATAATTGAGTAATGTCGAGACTAGGTTATTTTCCTCCCTTTTTTGCCTCTTTTGGGGATTTTCGTCTCGGAACCCCTCCGTGATGGAGGATTGGTTTGATTTACTTCCTCTTAGCGTAGGACGATCGTCCACGTATCTGTGAACTAATTGATAATTACGATGGCGTATACGGATCGCCATCGAGGGACATGGCGGCAACTATGGCAAACTCGTGGCATGATCAGGACCCTAGGCATATGTTTCCTCTTCTGGTCATGGTCCCAGGGGTAGTTGAGGGGCAGGAGGAGGGGTGGAGGGGCTATTCGATGAAAGAGGGTTACTTTCGGAGGAAGAAAAAAATATCGAGGAACTTGTAGACTTCGTGTCTTTTGTAGAGGATCTTGATCTTACTTTCCTTAATCTTCTTTTCATCCTCAATTCACACTAAGAAAGCGATTGAGCATAGCCGAAGGCTCCTCTCCACAATGGCATCTTCATCATCTGAACCGCGCAAGAAGCAACTCATCGTGAATGCCTTCACGATGCAGGCTCCTACCCACTTGAATCCAGGCTTGTACCGGTATCCCAAGGACAAGGGCAGTTCGTACACCTCCATTCAAAATTGGATTTCGATTGCTCAGAAGCTTGAGGCCGCCAAATTCCATGGCATTTTCTTCGCGGACGTCCTGGGCGGTTACGATGTATACAAGGGCCCTGCGAACCTTGAGCCTACAATTCCTGGAGGAACTCAGTTCCCTATCAATGATCCGCTGTACAGCATCTCGGCCCTGGCGGCTGCGACGCATAGTATCGGATTCGGAGTGACTGCGTCGACGACGTATGATTCGCCTTATGCGCTGGCGCGTCGCTTCTCGACCGTCGACCACCTGAGTGGTGGACGCGTGGGATGGAATATCGTCACTTCGTACCTGGATTCCGCGGCGAGGAATTTCGGGCTGAATACCCAGATCGAGCATGATGAGCGGTATAGAATCGCGGATGAATACTTGCACGTTACGTATAAGTTGTGGGAAGGGTCCTGGAGAGATGGAGCTGTGGAAAACAGTGCAGAGAGATACGCGGATCCTCATGCGGTGCGCCAGATTAATCATGAGGGGAAGTACTTCAAGATCCCCGGCCCGCATCTCTGTGAGCCTTCACCTCAGCGGACGCCGTTCCTGCTTCAGGCTGGAACGTCTACGGCGGGAAAGGCCTTCGCGGCGAAGCATGCGGAGGCGATTTTCTTGAATGGACACCAGCCTGAGCTCGTGAAGCCTTCGGTCGACAGCATCCGCAAGCAGGCAGCGGAAGCTGGACGAGATCCAGCGAGTATCAAGATCGTTGCGGGTGTGCTGGTCATTGTTGCGGAGACGGATGAGGCTGCGCAGGCCAAGTTCCAAGAAGTATCTTCATACGGAGACGAAGAAGGCGCCCTGGCGCTCTTCGGCGGCTGGTCAGGCTACGACCTCAGCAAATACCCCGACGACCAGGACTTCCGCTTCGTGGAGCAGCCCGCGATCCGGAGCATGGTGAACCACTGGGCCAGCACCGTCCCAGGAACGGAGGGCACGAAATGGGACAAGAAGACTATCGCACAGTACCTCAAACTTGGCGGAAACGGACCCAAGATCATTGGCAGCGCGAAGACCGTCGCGGACGAGCTGGAGAAGTGGGTTGAGGTCGCCGATGTGGATGGTTTCAATTTCAGCGCTGCTAGTCTGCCCGATACCTTTGATGCTATTATCACGTATCTGCTGCCTGAGCTGCGGAAGAGAGGGTTGTTCTGGGATGATTACATTGTGAAGGGTGGTACGTTCCGCGAGAATGTCTATGGAAAGCCGGGACAGAATAGGTTGCCAGAGACGCATCCTGGAGCTCAGTATGTCTGGAGAGAAGACGAGGAGGTGCCGAAATATGCGCTACGGAAAGAGAACTAGGATATTTGATATTTGTATAGTTGATTCTATCTCTATTTTATACGGTATAGCTATATTCACATAGAACATATGAGTTAGTAAAAAGAAATTATACCCTCAGAAACCCGCCCATGGTTGTGTGCCTAAAACAAAGGACAGAGACATTAACTATACTGTATTCAGATGGACATATGAGAGTTGCACTAGATGTTCCCCGTAAATTAAATATCTACTTGTCAATGGAGTATCTAATAATCGACAGTTAATACGTATAAGACAAACTGATTTTCTCTGACTATTATGGGTACAGCGTTGCCCGCCACTTTCCATTCTACTTCCCAGCTTCCTGTTGGCAGTTCAGAGAGATTGTCAACCGGGTGACCATTAACCCTATGCCTGTA
This sequence comes from Paecilomyces niveus, assembly GCA_003116535.1. NCBI lineage: Eukaryota > Fungi > Ascomycota > Eurotiomycetes > Eurotiales > Thermoascaceae > Paecilomyces > Paecilomyces niveus. Next base: position 11,088 of record QEIL01000022.1, on the reverse strand, counting down.
TAGCTTCGCCACTGCCATTTTCAATGCCCGCTGCGGAACGATTTTTTTCCTTAGTAGTCACCTTCTCGGCAAGCACCTCATCCAGTTTCTTATGAGTCGACAGCAATGTCCCGTAGCTCGTAGGTGTAGGGTAAGGAGTCCCTGTAGCCGTCTCCGACGCTACTCTCACGACATAGTTCTTCGGCTGATCGTCGACCAGCAGCCGAAGCAAATCCTGTCTGGAATAATGACCCACAGGGTCCGTGAGGGCCTTTGCATAGTCGATCTGATCGAGATGGATGTCGCAGTAGATCAGCCCGTCAAAGAGCGGATTTGTCGGCTCAGTGAGCTGTCGTCCATCAGGAGCGAAGACAGCAGCGCGTCCGCCTCCGCCGCTGAGCATGAAGCTCCCTTTAGATGCGCCAGCTTGGCCTTCGCTGTTCATACGCGCGCCATCCGACGACAGGGGCTGGTTGGTACACAACACGTAGACTGCACCTTCGAGGGCATACATGCGGCTGGCGGTCAGCTCGTTCGCTTCCTGAAAGACGGACCAAGGTTCAGGCCCGCCGTTGTATTCGCCATTGAAGGGCCAGGCTGCAACGTGCACTTGTTCTCCTTGCGCGTAGGTCTGATATTTGAGAAGCGGTTGGAAATGTTCAACAAGACAAGAATCGGAAAGACGTTAGCGTGACATCCAATGACGGAATGGGCCATTTATCCTTTTGCAGGCCCTTAAGATCAGAACGTACCCCAGCAATTCAACATCCCGATCTTCGCTAATGGTGTATCCACCACTGTCGTCAGTGAGTCGCCAGTCGAGTTCCCAAACAGCGTCCGCTCCACATGCGTCGGTTTTGTCTTTCGACGATGCAGCAGGATATTTCCATCAGGGCCGATCATGATCTGAGCCAGATACAGACTGCCTCCAACGCGCTCATTGAAGCCGAACACAACGTAGATATAATTCTGTGCGGCGGCTTCGCGAATAGCTAGCATCTCCTCTCCGTACGCGGAGATACTGTTAGCCATATACTTATACACCAACGGGATATTTTCCTTGAAGTTACCCGACCACAGGAAGTTTGGTTATCCGGGCACCCAGACCTCACTGAAGGCAATGAGGTGAGGCACCGTTGGCGCTGGCTTCCTGGATGAGTCGGATCGATTTGGCAATGCCGGCGTCCTTGTCGAACCAGCATGGTTCGGCCTGGCTGATGGCTGCTTTCCACTGGCGGATTGACATGATGGCAGATGGAGTTATGGTACAGAGAACAATAAGAATTTGAAAATAATGGTGAGTACAGGTGGTCTTGTATGAATATAAGTTGCTACCTCAAATATTTGTCTGCATTCTATAATCATCTCGAAATGATCATGCAGTGCCTATTTATCTTACCAGGATTTCGAGTAGTCACCTAATCTAATGATAGGGTCCCCGAACAAAAACAAAATAGCATGATCAATTCATTTCCTAAGCCTTCCCTCTATCTCGGCTAAGCAGTATCCAGAGTTGTGAACAACGGCACCGATGAGCATCCTTATCGGGATAAGCAATATCCAGCACTATCCCCACCACCATTCTCCTCCTTATCAGGAACTCACGATGATAGTGAGCGATAGTTCAAACGATAGCAACTCTAGACAGGTCCTTAAGAAATCATATATTCTAGATAACATTAAGTTCTGCAAGAATAACCAGGTTCGGGGTCTTTGTTCCCCAGGGCAGAGTTTAGTTTAGACTTTAGCATTCCATAGCTTCGGGCCTAGACGATAGGATAAGCATTATCCAGACCAATAGGAGGTCGGGGATCAACAACTGACGATTAAGTATAGAATTTTTTCGGAATGATCGCTTGGATGGAGCAGGTGATTTCGACGGCACAAGAGATGGATCCGTATATAAACCGTTGTAGATATAATATCGTCCTTTTTACCTCCAGGAGTGTTCCCTGCTGGAATCTTCTGAACGGACGCGCAATTGGTTGAATCGCAGGTTACTATTTTCATTTAGAAGTATACTTACACATATAGCCAGAGAAAAGAGAGAGAGCCAAAGAGTGCAACGGAGCCACATACAAGATACAATGTCCTTGTAAGCTATCAACGCCTTCCCAACCAAAACACACAGTCACTAACTCATTCATTTTTCAGGTAATCCTCTTCTGCCATCTCCAGAATAAGTCAAGGAGATGGTCCTGTAATTCCTGTGAAAGCTCCACCTGCAGGTTTAACTTAGAACGGTATTCCTCGCGCGGGAATGCAGTTCCGCTCTTGATGCCTTCAGTTCATCTGTGAACCCCCCCTCCGGGAAGAAGGGAAAAGTTGCTGCGAGAACCAGAATACCTCTCCATCTTCTCCGACATTTAACCGGCCAAAGACATCCGAGAGCTCTTTGATAGGGTCTCTTTCTTCTGTCGATGTTTGATTCGAGATGCTCTCGGGACTGGATTCTTGCTGGCCATCATCCATCCTTACCTGGATGGTCGGAGATGGATTCCGCACGACATTCGGCAAGCCGCCTTGATATAGTCCAACACAGCTTCGACATATCGCTTACTAGGAGGTCTTGGTAGAATTAGTGGATGGGAGGCAGCGTACAAGAAAGTGAATCCTACTTCCTGTTGCTTTCCTTGGTAGTATATTCACAGTCCTGAGAAGCCTCACGACATGATGAACATACAGGTCTATTTCCATCGCACTGCTTGGGTGGTTAGCTTGCATCTCTGTAGTTGTAGTCGCGAAGCAGAAATAACCGACTCTGATGCGTTTAGTTCGGCAAGGATTGCAAGCAAGGGCAGCACGTTGTCTGGGTTTCCCTGATACGGTTGACTGGCGATCCATAGCGTTCAATTAGGACATGAGCATATGAGACGCATGAAACATATATGGTTTGGTTGTATGTTGGACGATAAGAGCCGAGAGACCGGAGCATCCTCGCAAGATCCAATCGCTGATAAGAAACCATCCTGAATCTAGTCTTAACCCTGTCGAATCACCTGACACTGCATTGTCGCTATATTTGAAGCCGTTTGAACGATCGGTTTATATCAGACCCATCACACTGTCACGATCAAAAGGACTGGTGCTTGCACTCACCCGTTTCATGTGGGTGGGAAGTGTTCTGTATCTACCGATCGCAAATCGCTCCTCTGGTATCGTCACCCGGTCAAGAAACCCAAGTCCGGAACGAAGGACGGCGAAAGCAACGACCCGGAGAATTACAGCGTTCCGTGTAAAAGCACATCTATTCATATGAATTTTACTATGTAGAAAATGTCCAAAGACGTAGGACATCTAGTTGATGTTCTTGGAGAGAGACAGAAAGAAAGCCCGATGGTCAAAGCACAAAACACAACGTCACCTCTCTTTCATACATCCCACCAGCCCTCAAGATACGACCGCAGATCAATCTGCTCAGGAAGCTTGAGATGAGGCGTCAGCTCCGCATCCGCCTCCAGCTCTCTCTTCGTCCAACCGTTTCCAAACCACGCAAACCGATTCCCGCTGGGGTTGAGATAGGTGTATTCCCAGTCCTCCCATCTGGGATCCCGTCGGACATAGTTTGCATGAGTTGCGCTTCCTGGGAAGATACCGTGGATACGAGCACCGGGTCTTCCGCCGTTATACCACGAACTGCAGTTCTTGTTTCCCGGGGAATCGTCGTCGTTGGCAGTCCAGACGGTGCGGGGGTAGAACCGATCGCTATATTCGACATAATCATCCGTAGCTTGCTTCAATGGTGCTATGCTCTTAATGCCCTGGCTACGGAACTTACGGATCACCTTGGCCAGGTAGGTGATTTGATTCTCAACGTTGTTTGGGACCGTGCCACTGTACCCGGAGGAAGCAGGGCCTCCAATCCATAACAGGTTAGGGAAGCCAGGCGTCGCTAGGCCGAGGTAGATGTAGGGGAATCCGAAGTAGCCTTCTGGCTTCCAGGCCGTCTTTAGGTCGATGCCGTTGGCAATAACAGAAAATGGTGGAGCAAAGTCGACGTTTGCCCCCGTAGCACAGATGACAACGTCCACCTCTCGCTCCACGCCGTCTTTCGTGACGATCCCCTTTTCTGTGAAGCGCTCGATAGGTGTCTGGATGTAGCTGACATTCTCCTTGGTCAAGGCTTCTAGATAGCCTGGACCGGGAGTTGGTCGACGGCAGTTTGGCGGGAAGTCAGGAATGATCTTGTCTGAAAGCTCAGGGTTGCCAGCCACCCGATCCAGCATCAGTTTGGTCCATTTCTCCCGTAGATCCTTGTTTTCAGGAGAATCCTTGAAGATAACACCGAATCGCTGGAAGTATCCCTTCTCCACGCTCCTTCGGTACTCTAGGTACTTCTCTGGGTCTTTGAAAGATTCCAGCTGTTCCTGCGAGAAAAGATTCGGCTCCAGCCTGCGAACACCTGTCGAGGCGAACGAATCCACCACCCATGTTCGATTTCGAGCATAGTGGTCAACATGACCTGCAATCGGCTGAATCGAAGGGAGAACTTGCAGCCCCGATGCTCCGTTTCCAATGAGAGCGAGACGCTTGCCATTGAGGTCAATGTCATGGTTCCAATGCGACGAGTGGAAAATCGTCCCCTTGAACTGGTCCATCCCTTCATAGTCTGGAAGCTTCCAGGCATTGAAGTGACCAATGGCTCCAATCACGATATCGAGTAGCTCTTCATACACCTGCGAGGCACGTCAGATGAGGATGCTAACATACTAAGTCAATGTGCCGCTTACTCTATCTTCCTTCAGATCTTTCAGAGTGAGCTTCCATTTTCCTTCATCTGGCAACCATTCCGCCTTTTCGACTTTGTGGTTCAGCTTCAAGTACTTGTAGACGTCGTACTTTCGCGCTACACCCTGCCAGTATTCCCTGATCTCGTGGCCTTGGGCAAACTCCTCAGTCCACTGTGTGTTTGGAGCAAAGCCAGACTGGTACGCATGGGCGGGGATATCACATCTGATGCCAGGATAGGTGTTTTCGAACCTGACCATAATGTTAATTAAATTATAGCTTGCGGTTGCGAAAGATGTGCACATACCAGGTGCCTCCCTACTATGGGTTAGCTATGAATCGTATAAATTCCCGAGAAGTAAACTCACCACATCCGAATTCTTTTCATAGATTCGTAGATCCAAGTTAGGGAGCTTCGCTGGCAGAAGTGCTCCTGCTAACAGGCCTGACAATCCAGCTCCAATTATACCAACTTTGATGTCTCTGACTTGATCGACAGGATGCTCTTCGAGTTCAAATCTCGGCTTAGTTGCTGGCTTCTCTGTGGAATCTTGCGCGATACTCTTGACTTCGGTGGTCGCAGCACTTTTAAGACCTGATAATGCTGGAGTAGGAACATGGTTTATTCCATTGCCATTCAATGCCGGCTTGAGATCTGCCGTTACCGGATCTTCAACGAGCGCCATCGTGATCGTGCAGCTTGAAATGCGAAGAAAAATAGAAAAGTAAGTTACTGCTGATGCATGGAGGCGATTTATTCTTCGGAACTGGTCTGTTTAAACGAAAAGTCTTGTATAAAATCAATACATCCGAGCTATCATGGGTCGTACCACCACTGATTACCCCTCGGATAAGTTCCTGCGCGCAATCTGCCACAATTCGTTCGTGAGAGCAGATTAGACCCCATAAACATTGGTCGACGCCCCTCTTCTGGAGGGGCATGTTGCGGGCAGGTGGTGATAATCAGTTGCACCATCGCGTGTCGGGATGGTGTCAACGTATCACTGCCAACCAGGTGGAGCTCACGACCACGGGATGATCAACTCCATCAATTCGTTTCAAACGTAGGAGTATGGTAATTATTGTTTTTTCAATATCGTTTCTTCTTTTCTTTTACGTACGCGGGTTGAGTAGCCAATGGTGTTGGAAAATACTGTCCACCACGTTATTTCGGGTACGGAGTGCATGCCGACCTGTTTTCCCTTGTCTGTAAGTTCGACGTTGTGATCTTTAGCCATTTTGGTACATCCTGAGGGTAATCGTCCCATCTTTCTTTTTGGCTCTTCGAGAAATTGCTGATTAGTCATTTGACGGACGCCTCGGCTGGATAAAAGCGCAACTTTGTCCTCCTTAGACAGTCGGCTTCGTAATGCTCATGGAAGGTTAAGTTACCTATGCCAACCACCATTCAGACACCAACACCCTGCGAGCATTCACACTCGATACCTTGGATTGATTCAAGCCTCTTCATTCGCAACTAGATTCCAGCCGTGAAATTCTCCGATATGTCTTGCCATAGACTTCAAGATCATCCAGTGAGGATGGGAGGAAAGTGGCTGTCGGGCAGTCGCAGTAAAATCTCATGGCAAGGGAAACAGCTCGGAGCACAGAAGCACGATCCTGCACGTATTTGCTGGAAAAATTTCACTATTGGGAGGCAGCATATCCATGAATGATGTTGATCTATCGGTCGTCTATAGTGGACATGCCTTTTTCGAGATATTCTATGGGAGATTGCCTTGGAGCCTCCTGGGGAGCTCCCGTAAGGATTCTCTTTGCCCCAGGCACCACCTCAGAGGATACAAGTGAACAGTCAGCTGGAGCTCGTCTGCTAGAGAATTCAAGTATCCTTGGGCAGCGGAGTAGGCAGAGATATTCTCCTCTCTCGAAGTCAATGACCGCATCCCCACGATCCCCGCTACCGCAGGATGTAAGAATGAAGCCCTGGTTTTGGGTCCATTTTCGGCACCCTTGCAAGAGGAATCAGCATATGCCATTTAACAAGTTCACAGATGAAATTCACGAAATCCACAGAGGGTATATGTACGCGATTCCCTTCGATAGCTCATGCTCATTCCTGATTTTGCTGTTCTGATTATGTCAGATCAGGAAAAGCTTCACCATTATGCCTGCCATCGCTGTCAGATAGTATGACGGTCTAGATGGAACTTATGAGCATGATGAATTTCAACTGCCATGTCAACCAGCAGGTTCGGTAGCTAGATACCACTATCAATCGACCGCTCCGCTATGACATCGACTTTGACTTTGGGAATACCTCGTGAGATGCATCCTCACATTATCCAACTGGCATCACCGAATCTGCCCCTTCAAGTTCCCTTACGCACCACCAATTGGTTCCGATGCCTCATGAATCGATCGAATTGTGCATCTCACCTCATCGCCGTTATCCCTAAAACTTCACAAGTAATAATCCGTTCATTCCCATCTAAGTGCCTCCCCATTGATCCAGCAATGTACATACAATTCCATTGTTCCCTCCATTCATTCATACTCGCCTTCAAGCCCTTCTCCGATGGATCGGGGGCTCTTCCGTTGTCGGCCAGAGTGTGAGACACGGCCAGAACCAATAAGAGCCAAATAAAAAGGGATTGTCAGGCAGTGGAGATCCGGGAACGGCTTGATGATTTCATCTCCTTTTTTTGTGGGGGAGAAAGAGGAAAATGATTCACCACCAATGGACCGCTAGTCAAAATCAAGCAGTTCCATCTGGGGAGGAGGAACAAAGAACGGAACTCCACGGCGGGCAGCTCCAGCTCCCCCGGAATCGGTGGTTGGTCGATCAGCATACAGACCTGGATGAAGGGTTGAAACAATCAATGCATAGAGGTCGCATTGGATATAACTTCAGCTTATACGATCAGAATACTATTGCTACGAGAATCTTCAGTTTCTCAACAACAGAAATTTCCCTCAGCTCCATCAGTGGACGAGATCTATCTCCTGATGGAAGATCTTTTTTCTTCCCCTCCAAATCCGCGAATAACCGCTACTGGATGAGTCAGCACCGAGATCGGTGTGGATCCCCGCCCGGAAGTCCGTCGCCGCAGCCCGTGAGTGGCTCCTGGGGTGATAACGCAGGCCAATCACATCCCTGATCATTTCGCTGACCGGCCGAGATCGGGGCGGCTCCTCAAAAACTAACCAGCGACATCGCGGGCGATATCGATCCCTATAAAGAACCGCAATGGTACAACACGCCGTCATTCCGTCGAATATATTGTGATTTATCTTGGTTCATCATCCTTCGTGGTTGGAGAATCTTCCTGGACTTCATTCTCAACCGGATCCGTTGAATTCTCCCGTGTTCCCGGCTTATCTTTAGATCTATACCCCAGAGCATCTCACCATGCCGGGCGCAGATCGGAAACCCAAGACCCTCTACGACAAGGTCTTTGAGGAGCACATTGTCAACGAGCAGGAGGATGGCACCGCCCTGATCTACATCGGTAAGAAACCGATCAACACATCATGAATCCAAGGCATGGCTGACTCTCTCCTCCAGACCGACATCTCGTCCACGAGGTCACCTCGCCTCAAGCTTTCGAAGGCCTGAAGAACGCCAACCGAAAGGTCCGCAGGCCGGACTGCACCCTCGCAACTGTCGACCATGTAAGTTCTCTGCGATATCCACAATCCTCAATTGAACATCGGACTGACTTCGGTCCAGAACATCCCCACCACGTCCCGGAAAAACTTCAAGAATGTCAACGAGTTCATCGAGGAGGCCGACTCCCGCCTTCAAGTCTCCACCCTCGAGGAGAACGTCAAGGACTTTGGTCTGACATACTTTGGCATGGACGACAAGCGTCAGGGTATCGTTCACATCATCGGTCCCGAGCAGGGTTTCACCCTCCCCGGCACAACGGTCGTCTGCGGTGACAGCCACACCTCCACGCACGGTGCTTTTGGAGCCCTCGCCTTCGGTATCGGAACCAGCGAGGTCGAGCACGTCCTCGCGACTCAGACCCTCCTCACCAAGAAGAGCAAGAATATGCGCGTCCAGGTCGACGGCAAGCTGCACCCCGGCGTCACCAGCAAGGATGTTATTCTCCACGTCATCGGTGTCATCGGTACCGCTGGTGGTACTGGTTCGGTCATCGAGTTCTGCGGGTCTGTCATCCGCGGCCTGAGCATGGAGGCCCGTATGTCCATGTGCAACATGTCCATTGAGGGAGGTGCCCGTGCCGGCATGGTCGCCCCTGATGAGATCACCTTCGAATACCTCCAGGGCCGTCCGCTGGCCCCCAAGTACGACTCCCCGGAGTGGAAGCGCGCGGTGAAGCACTGGTCGAGTTTGCGCACCGACGAGGGTGCCAAGTTTGACGAGGAGGTCTTCATCAAGGGAGAAGACATCGTCCCCACGGTCACTTGGGGTACCTCCCCCCAGGATGTCGTGCCCATTACCGGCGTTGTCCCGAGCCCAGATGACTTCCAGGATGAGAACCGAAAGGCCAGCTGCAAGCGGGCCCTCGAGTACATGGGTATCCAGGCCGGTACCCGGATACAGGACATCGAGGTCGACAAGGTCTTCATCGGTTCTTGCACCAACGCACGAATTGAGGACCTGCGCGCGGCCGCCCAGGTTGTTGAGGGCAAGAAGGTCGCGCCGAATGTCAAGCGTGCCATGATCGTCCCCGGTTCTGGTCTGGTCAAGTCGCAGGCTGAGGCCGAGGGTCTCGACAAGATCTTCCTTGATGCTGGCTTCGAGTGGAGAGAGGCTGGTTGCTCCATGTGCCTGGGCATGAATCCTGATATCCTGTCACCGCGGGAACGATGTGCCAGTACCTCCAACCGCAACTTCGAGGGCCGTCAGGGTGCCTACGGTCGGACACACCTGATGTCCCCGGCCATGGCAGCCGCTGCTGCCATTGTCGGTAAGCTGGCTGATGTCCGAGAACTCACCACAGTCAGCCCCTCTACCCGCAAGGCCTCCCCCAAGCTCGATGTGCAGCCAGAGGTGGAAGACATCGAGACGGATGACGACCTCGAGCGGATCCTAGACTACCCAGAGGACAACGAGCCGCACGCTAATACTCTCCAGGAGGGTGGCGCCGGTCTCACCAAGTTCACCGTCCTCAAGGGCATTGCCGCGCCCATGGACCGTGCCAACGTTGACACCGATGCCATCATCCCCAAGCAGTTCTTGAAGACGATTAAGCGAACTGGTCTGGGCAGCGCCTTGTTCTACGAGCTGCGCTACAAACCTGATGGCAGCGAGACCTCCGACTTCATCCTCAACCAGGGCGTCTACCGTAACACCAAGATCCTGGTTGTGACCGGACCCAACTTCGGATGCGGTAGTTCGCGTGAGCACGCTCCCTGGGCCCTGCTCGACTTTGGCATCAAGTGTGTCATCGCCCCGTCGTTCGCCGATATCTTCTTCAACAACACCTTCAAGAACGGCATGCTGCCCATCAAGATCTCCGACCAGGCCACGATCCAGAAGATCGCTGACCAGGCCCGCGCTGGTAAGGAGATCGAGGTCGACCTCCCCAACCAGGTCATCAAGGATGCCGAAGGCAACAAGCTCGCCGACTTCGACGTTGAGACCTTCCGGAAACACTGCCTGGTGAACGGTCTCGACGACATCGGCCTCACCCTGCAGATGGAAGACAAGATCCGCAAGTTCGAGACCAAGCGCACCTTGGAGACTCCCTGGCTCGATGGCAGCGCCTACCTCAAGCGCGGCAAGCGGGGCCCGACTAAGGTCGAAGCCGCGCCAGTCCCCAAGACCAACCGCGGAGAAGTCAAGGGCGAGCCCCTGGAGTGGTGAGCATTTGGACTCCAAAAGTGTTTTTACTTCTTCGATACTGCATCTTTTCTTTCTCGAAGAACCGTTCTGACATGATATGACCTTTGACTTATTTTTCCCCCGTTCTTCGGACATGATTTCTCCCGTGGTTGAGTTCATACCACACTGCAAGTTTTGAGCCTTTGTTTTTTTTACTATAGTATGTCTTCTCTCTGAAAGGGAGGGATTCGGTAATATTGCATGGGATTATAGAGGACAAATACTGTTCCAAATAATGAGGCGTCGATGTTTTCTAATATGTCTACTATATACTGCCATAATGGACAGTATCATCCAAATCATAACGACTATATAGTCTTTATCTGATCTGAGCAAGATACCTTATTAAAGTGACTAACGTAATCTACGGCCGAGCTGACCATTTCCTCCGCGATCACGAGAAATTAAAGCTTTTCAACCACCAACGCCATTAAGTTAGATTCTATAAAAGATAAAATGGATTGCTATTTACTAGGACAACTTCTTATTGTATGTCCTACAGTCCTGCAGCCACTGCAGCGTGCTGGAGCTCGCTGGCGAGGCCTAGATACAGGCTCTTCAACTTG
>QEIL01000210.1:0-33897 GCA_003116535.1 Paecilomyces niveus | reverse complement strand
GTGGAGGAGGTAGCAAACATGGTCAGGACCTATCCTCAAGCATAAATATGGCGATAGATCTCGGTAGTTTTAGATATCAAGCAATCAAAAGGATTTACTCCTGAATGTCAGTTCTACACTCATCCTTGCTTCCGTGCCCTAGGATTCGACACATTTCAATCTATTAGAATCGCCTAAACTTCTAGATCTCGATCTCCGTTCCCTCCTCATGATGATAATTGCTACATGAGTCCTTCAAGTTCCCATGAAGCATGTTTTCGGATCAATTGTAAACTAGACCAGCCGCTAATTATGCTACCCCAGATCCACATCTAATGCAATTGCCGATATCATGGTGACAGTGGGCTACTTTAGCTGTCCTGATGTCCGTGGCGGCTTAGTGCATTATGCCTCGTACTAAGTGTATGAAGATCATTATCTTTAATCTTTTATCTACCTGTGTGGCTGCATCCTTGTGTCGCCTAGTCGATTATTATGCGGTCAAGACAAGAGAACATACGACTCCTGTTGATACGCCTGAGAATGTCAGAACTGGGTACAACAGTAATACATGCGCGGTGTTCGCCATATAGCTAATTGTCATAATCTGGTTTGTATTACCCACTTTTTGGAATACAACTAATTATGAAGATTCGGATTCTTTCCTGTCTTTATGTCAAGGGGAGCAAATGCAATTCGTGCCTGGCGAACAATTGAAATGCAAGATCCCATGGTTGCTATTTCGATCTTCTCGCAGTTACTATTACCCGGTCAGGGACGTTTCTCAGTATCACAGAGGGTCGTGAATTCATCTCCAGGCTTCTCAAGACGTTAATTGATTGGTTTCGCTATTGCAATAGGCGTATCATTATTTATTCTAGCTATCACTAGCAGAGCCTACGTTTTTCAAGACATATGAGGTTATGCCGCGCAGATCGAAGCGGTGCTGCAATCACAGATCTCTTCTTGGAAGGGAGCTCGACGGCGGGAATTTGGACTGCCAGAGTCTGTTAAGCAGGACACAAACCGCGCGAAGCTTACGATGTCGTGAAAACAACAGTCCATGCCTTCGGATCTACAGAACAAACAGTGGTATTTGCAGGCATCAATGAATCGGTTAAATACCTTACACAGCAAACTACACTCTAATCTGCTGTATGCTAAGGATGAGACTGCCTGGGGAAAGCTATCCGCCGACGATCTTACAAAAAATAGCGGGATTGTTCAAAGAGATTCTACTTCCACTGTCTGGGATGTCCTGCTGCCAGACGTTCTTGATATGATTGTTCATGAAGCTCCTCGAGAGACAGTGGAGATGATAGAACAGGATGGAGAAATCCTGAGCAGATCAGAGATCCAGAAGGTCATTTACGCTTCGTGAGCATCTTGAAACAATTCTGGACTTGAGCAGCGCAGCGGTGGTATGCAATACGTCTTGCTTGCTCTTGGACTTGTTACGTAGAAGAAATTGGATAAGCTCCGAAAATCCAAAGTACAAGGCGCCAATACAACGACAAAGAATGCAAAGGTGGATCATTGAGCCCACTACACCCCGGCTTTACAGCCCAGTTTGAGTGGGAGATACGGAAGTTACGTGGTAAGCAGAAGTGTTTACCACAGTTATTTTCATCTCTAGAAATATTTTCGAAACCTAAGCAAAGTTTCGATGAGCTTTCTCTAAGATATAGCCACAATTCAACCCCATCGTGATGTGAGGAAGGAATTCTTCCTGACTTTGTATACAGAACAATTACAGAACGACCTGCTCTATGGAACCTTGGGGTTGAATAAATTGGTTGCTTCGACCAGCTAGCTACTTGAAACAGCAGGTCCTCAGGTGGCCAGGATGAACCCGGCTGTCGTGGCAATGCGGGTGAACATTTTTCCTGGCAAGTGCAAGGTCTTAAAGATCTTACTTATAGAAAAGAATAGCACCTTTAAAAAAGCTAACTGGGTATACGGTGGATAAATATAAGGACATTAATTTTTCATTCTCTTCCGGGTTCACGACACGTATTAACCAAAAGAATCATCTCTTAAGGCCCTAAATCCTATCTATGTTTAGGAGCCCGCTTATACACGACAACTGTCGTCCCATCCTTCAGTTTCTCGTGCTGCGGGACAAGTTTATACTTCCCGAGCTTCGGTAGCAATATAGTCCAAACAGCCCAATAAACAACCCCCGTAACCAAGACCCCGATCCCAACCACTGCATACAGCCAATATGGTAGAGACGTATCACCTTTCCCACCAGGCGGACGGAGGAAGGGTGCAATGAGCTGAAACGCTTGGCCTGCCATGAAAAATGCCGCTACTGGCCACCAGACCTTGAAGGGACGGGGTGTCTCGGGACTTGCCCAACGGAGCCAGAACAGGCCAAGGACTACGAGGAAGTTAATCACACTTGCGGGATACCCTTCCAGGTCGAGAATGAAGTTATATGCGTCTCCGAATGGGATTGCCACGATGATGATAAAAGAGGGGATGAAGTGCAGCGGGAGGCCAGCAGAGGGTGAACCGAATGGCCAGTTCGATGCCCAGAAACGGGGGAAGGGAATGACACCTTCCTTGGCCAGTTCTTGGTTTACACGGGCTTGGGCGAATGTGATTGACATGACGTTTCCCAGGGCGGAAAGCGCAACTAGGACGCTTTTGCGGAGGTTAATATGGATAGTTTACTGTTGAGTGGATGATGGGCTTATGTACTACATACCTCAATTCACGTTATGCAGCTTTTCCAAACACTTTCAACATAAATTAGGAAGCGACGGTCGATCCACTATGGGCAACCTCCTGGGGTGTGGCCGCTGCGAAATAGGCCACATTCGCGAGCAGTTATAAAAGCCCACAGATAAGCAAGCCCAATGGCCCTGCGATCTTCAATGTGCGAACAGGGTTCTTCACTTCGTTCAGCACATATGCCGCATTAGACCATCTGAAACCGTTAGCGATAAGTCTATTGAGTATATCGATACTGTGAAGGAGATGCTCACCCAGCGTAATAATTCAACACCTTAAACAGAGCAGTAGCGTAGACATTTCCTGAATGTACTGATCCTGAAAAGGCATTCCGGAAGCTCGCATGCGGATCGTGCACCCGATGGACTCGACCGCTGAGGACGACCCATCCTGTAACGACGATGAAAAGAAGGGTGACAACCTTAATCGTAGTGATTACATTCATTCCACGGACACCTAGCTTCGGAAAGCATGAAGCAGCGTCACGAAGACAATCACCACGATCGCAATCCCACGCTCTTCCCACTCGGTAGCTTTGCGATTCGCAGCAACCACCACATTGGAGGCAAAAATGATACAGCCGGAGGCTTGTTCTTCATATTAGCAATTATTGCTCTGTTATCCAAAAATAATGTAGATGGAGACAGCGCATACCAGTAAATCCCAATGCGATCGCCTGCACAGCAAAGACGATTGTAATTAAATGTTTTGGACGACGATATCCAGCTTCCAAGTAGACCTTCTCTCCTCCACTGCGAGGAATCATGCATCCAAATTCGAGCCAGACACATAAGCCAGAAGCAGCTGGTAATCATCACCACAAATACTTGCTTGATACTTAAAAAGTCGAAAGCATCGACATAAAAGAGGCAATGGTAATGATCGTGGGCCATATTTTTTTTTGAGCCTGGACAATTCAGGCTCTAACATTCCCGCCAACGCTCCCGAGACCCTGGACGACAGATGAGGGTGTCGAGAAGATACCGGTTCCTATAATGCGACCCACACTGATTGTCGCACATGTTAGCGTGAGGAATCGTGGCTGTTGGAAGAGTAACCCACATTAGAAACGCAGTCGACAAGATGCCTAGATGTCGCCCGAGACCGCCTTGCGTGTACTCATCAAAAGCCAATTCACCCACTCCATCCGCCTGTCCTTGAATCGATGTGCTCTGAACCGCATTCTCATTTTTGTCTTCTTCTGGAGCATTCGAGCGCGTGAAGGCAGATTTCAACGGACCGACCAGAGACGCCATTTGCGGTGTTGGAAGCAAAGCTTCCGGAATTCTCTGGGGGTCAATCTTTTCTATATTCGCATATCGACCAGTCCATGATTTGACAGCAGACGATCATATATACTGATCCTTGCTCCTCTCAAATGGCGAGATATCGCCCCCCACATTACGCGTTTCAACAAAGGAATTGCAACATGAATTTTCCCCCACAGCGGTGTTCTATTTTCCTTGCATGGACCTCGCCCGGTGAAACCTGAAGCCAGTCGCATATGCGCCCGATCTACAGGCTGACACCATCCGATCCCTAAAAAGCTTAGCGGCCTGATAACCGTGGACCTGGCCTTGTGGGTAAAGCCGCCTTCCGCGAAGCATATTTTAAGGTTCAAGATCATCATCCTTTATATCAACACATTGTTTATATCACCAACCCCGCTCACAGCTGCTACCCGATTTAATATCCACTGCATCTCGAGTAACTCGATACTGGGGAGAGGGAAATTCACTGGGTCATGAGTTTCGAGCGAAAGTTCATGTGCAGAGCATATCTTGCCGTCCGTGTCATGATTGTATAACTTGACCTTGGTCGTACACTTTCAATGAAGGGCGTTCAAGATACGAATTTCCTTTCGAAATGGTTCGGATCTCTGAAGCTAGTAAGACTTCACTTTCAGGCATTCTTATCTTCGGCGAGTTCGATCGGCTTAAGGGCAAAATACCCTTTCTCATAATATCGATAAGCGGACGGGTTAAGGCATATCGAATTGTAACCCTCAACGAAATTGCCATCTGGAAACACTGAATCGTACCATTCTTTTACACGTTCTTCAGACCAAAATAGGCAAAGAACTTGCCAGATATTGTTCGATGCTCCATTGTCGAACATCTGATAGGTGCGCATCGAAAGAGGGCATACATAAGCGACATACACGTCACTCGCTTTGGTAATAATACAATTCCCTTTATCTCTTTCTCGACACTGTAATCGTCAACAACCGTACAATATTGAGCAAGAGAAACTCATCTGGAATGTAGCTTTCTTCCAACGACGCTGTACGATGTCCTCTGCAGTGGACTGCTCGTCATCCCGTTTGCACCTCTTGCCCCCAATAGTAGATGGTGAGCCCAATGCGGCTAGGGTTTGAGTAGCAGAGGCAGACACTATCGATCTCGACGTGTCCCTATAATTATTTAGTCAGTGAATTAGGATTTGAAATTTGTGGAGATCTTCATACTCACAAATTTACACTGTTCCATCCTTCTCGATATCATGAAAGACGTTCGCAATTAAATTCGGATTACGAGTGGCATGGTTTGCCCACTTTCGAAGCTTCTCAATGTTGCTCAACCACAGACAGATCCACACAGTGGGTGGAACTAGGCAGCCGATACTGCGTTCTAGGAGACCTAGATGTGCGATCCGACAGGGTCGTGAAATTCCCGTTCCAAGTCATATACCATTGTGTATAGAAATAAAAACGCATAGCCGTACGATAACGCTGTTGTTGGGCCGGAGGTTTTGCAAATATAAAGAATATGCAGAGCTCCAACAGCTTATTTGACAGGCCACATCTTATCAGAACTACGTGACAGGGAGCCCTTCTATAGGGGAAGGATAGTTGACAAATCCATGGGTAGCAGTACAGGGTACGGTTCATAGATACGAAAGCCGAACACCGCCGACGAAATTTCCCAGGTTGGAGCTTGGTATCTCGAACTCAGGCCCAATCAAACCTTTACACTCAGTAGAGTTAGATGTCTCAGAGTGGTCTTGCATGCCTCAATTTCAGAAATAATTTTCTTATAGTTCGTTCTCGTGGATATCTCGTCTGATAACTCGTGTATGTTACCTGGAAATAACAAGGACTTTGGTTGATGTTTACATATGACATAGAATGCCTTCGGGGTATTTTGGCATGGAAAATCCTAGCAGACTAGCATCTATATTTAATATGTTCATTATGACACCGGCACTGGTCTGAATTCGCTAGCAGGAGCAATAGAAATAGTGCACTCAAGTTTCCATGCTCCTTTCCAAGTGTTCTGAAGACGGAACGTAATTAGAACCATAGATCAGATACTCGTGCCAAGAACATAGCGATGAGTCTTTCGAACATAGAGACATCTAAAGGCATTCTCATCTCCAGTACTGTCATAGCAAATGATAGCTATTAGAGCCCGTGGTCACTAGGTACCTATACCGGTAATAGGATAGCTCTCAAATGGAAGAGGGAACAACTGTTTAGATAAGTGAAAACATCTCCATTGAGTGTATGAGCATTTTATTTATAAAAAATATGGCAAAAAAAAAAAAAAATTAAGTCCTCGTATCCTAAATAGTACCATCGCAGAAGACCAAATAGCAATGATATTTCTTGTGCGGAAGCTCACGCGGAGCCGGCATGGAGCTTGGGCCATGTCTTGGCGCTGCCCTCCGCAGAGGCTCCGCAGCATCAAGTGAAGTAGACACGCGGCTTTACAGCTTCAACTCCGTCAGAGGATAATTGTCCGTCCTAGCGGCGCACTCTGTCAATACACCAAACTATTTTCTTCAGAGCACATTTACAACATCCACCTCCTCGATTCTCCCATATACCCCCTTATTTCGCACTCCTCACATTCACAATGGCGCCCAAGAAACAGGCAGGCTCAACCACTCCGGCCGCATCCTCCGCCGCGACCTCCGCGAAGACGACACAACCAGCTCCCTCCGCCAGCGTCGTGTCGCTCTCTGCGAATTCCTCCGTTCAGGAAATCGTCCTCCATATTTGGCAGCGATATACCACCCAGACGCCGCAGCGCATCTTGCTCTTGGATGCATTTATGGGATTCCTCGTCCTGGTGGGAGTAGTACAGTTTGTCTACTGTGTGCTAGCAGGCAATTATGTAAGTGATATGGAGCATCCATAGTTATTACCAGTTGCGATGCTTTGGCAAGGCTATGCCTGTCTATCTAGATAAGCTGCTTCGACCTACCGGCTGAGATATCCATACCCCTCAGTGCATATGCATAACAAGGAAACTACTCCATTCAAGACCCCTTCATTTCAACTTTTGCCACTGAATCCAATTAACACTCAATCTTCAACAGCCTTTCAACGCCTTCCTAAGCGGTTTCTGCGCCGCAGTCGGCCAGTTCGTCCTCACGGCCAGCTTGCGGATGCAGACAAGCGACACGACTAGTGCGACCAAGACAGCCTCAAAGGGAAAGACAGGAAAGGCCGCTTCAGCAGAGGAAGAAAAGACTCCGACTGTCTCTCCGGAAAGGTGAGCAGGTTACCAAAATGAACGGGAGAAGCATTCGGGACTAATACTAGAGTTTCGTATAGGGCCTTCGCGGATTACGTCTTTGGAAGCATAATTCTTCATTTCTTCTGTATCAACTTCATTAACTGAAGCTGTGGACGAAGTCGGGCAGCGGTCCCTTTGATTCCTACCATGTTAGAATTATAAAATGTGAGGGCGAGGAAGGCGAAGAGAAAACAATGATGATCTTGTTTCGACTATTGCCGTTTGCTTGTTTCTCTTTTTTACTACCCATCCGAATTATGTGTTATAGAATTTCAGTTGTATGTAAGCGTAGTGGGTCAACTTCCTTTCTCCCAGGTTCTTATGCTACGTGTAACTGGGAAAGATCGTTTTAGAGCGCACCACATGGAATAGAAACTCGTGGTCTTGCATTTATATTAAAGAGACGGGCCTAGTAGAGCAGAGTCCGAGTAATTATCGATCCCGATATTTAAGCCAAGTCATTCTTATTATACAAGACAGTAGATGTCTAGATACGGCACGCTTCTATGTACAGGTCATAATATCATGCACGATACAAACGGGGTATGCAATGCTTCGTAAGTTGTTATGCCTTCTATACAAAACGATCACCAATATACAACGGGGGTATCCAGTGTGAAGCTCGTTTAGTCTATTTAGAAGACCCTACCAGGCTTCCTGGGGCCAGTCGGCCTTCTCACAGCACTGCCGCCAGAGCCACCTCCGGTCCCATTTGACGAGGGCCTGGATGACGAGGACGAAGTTGTGACCATGCCTCCAACTCTTCTCCCTGCGCCAATAACAGGTCGTCGGACAGCTGACCGACCACCAGTACCAGCTTCAACTTCCCTCCTCCGTCTAGAGGGATCATCACGCTCTCTCTCGCGCTCTTTCTCCGAAGCGGCGCGCTCACGGTCCGCTGCGATCTGAGCTTCGATTTCCATGCGACGATTGAACTCTTGTTCAGTCACACGCCGCTCACGGTGTGAGTAGCCTTTTTCTTTAACTGAATAGAAGACACCACCGAGTTCTGCGAGCCACTATTCTAGATGTTAGCTATTTGATTTGCTGATTAACAAATGGGAAATGATGGCGAAAACTTACGTGAGGGTCCACAGCTGTGACAGTGGACATGTACTCCTTGCTCGTCAGAATCAACTCATGGTAGACCACATATTCCGGCACGTAGCCAAGTCCGTACAGAGCACTAGTAGGGTGCAGCTGCACTGTCACGCTAGTGCGAAGGTTGATGAACTCGCCCAAGCCTTTGACCTTGGCAGCCTGGTGATAATATCCAGAACAGATACACTTTCGAATGACGTCCCAATCAGTGCCACAGCTGACTAGAGGCATTTTCTGCACGGTCATGATGTCGTGAAGTTGCTCACGAACCTCCTTGGCCCGTCTCAAAGCCTTCGAGTGAAGAAAGTGCCGAGTACACCATGCATCCGAGTAACTGTTGGCTTTCCACTGCGTATACACATGTAGAAGAGTGAGATGGTCCGATTCCGGGACAAAGAACTTCTCGCGAGCAGCATCCGATTCTTCCTGCCGCTCTTTCGGACGGTAGAAGACGCTGGGCACAGAAAGCATGGAGACGATGGTTAACATCTCTTCACTGCATCCATACTCGTCCGCAGCCATGATGAGGAGTTTTGCCAGCGGCGGGTCCATAGGAAATGGTGTCATGCGACGACCCAGCGGCGTAAGATCACCTAGGTTGTCCAACGCACCCAGGGACCAGAGTTCGAAAAGTGATGTCGTGATCGTTTCTTGCGGCGGAGGATCCATAAAGTCGAAATCAAGGAGATCCTTCACTCCAAGAGACTTGAGAAGAAGCACCGTGTTTGCGAGACTGGTCCGCTGAATTTCAGGGATAGTCTGCAGATAAAGTTCATTCTTAAAAGCCTGTTCGGTATAGAGACGATAAG
Source organism: Paecilomyces niveus (assembly GCA_003116535.1). Classification (NCBI taxonomy): domain Eukaryota; kingdom Fungi; phylum Ascomycota; class Eurotiomycetes; order Eurotiales; family Thermoascaceae; genus Paecilomyces; species Paecilomyces niveus. The sequence continues at coordinate 24,746 of QEIL01000210.1, read as the reverse complement.
CCTTTCCAGGCCCTGTTCTCCCTGCTCTGCCAGAGCGTTGAGACGCATTGGCTTGCGATATAGGCGTGATTTGAAGAGTATCCATACCCATCCGGGGGTTGTATACTTTCAACTTGGCATAACCAGAATCCACAACGAACATAATTCCGTCAACAGTCAAACTGGTTTCGGCGATGTTCGTGGCCACAATAACCTTCCGCACACCAGGAGGGGCCTTTTCGAAGATCCTCGCCTGTTGTTCGGCTGGCATCTGACTGTATATGGGTAATATGCTAAGCTTGGGCGGATCATTCAACAACTTCAGTCTCTCATCGATGAGCTCACAGGTCACCTCAATATCCTCCTGGCCGGTCATAAACACGAGGATGTCACCGGGACCCTGGGAAACGTGAATAGCCAAGACCTGCTTGACTGCGCTATCGACATAATCTTCACAAGGTGAACGAGAAAAATGAATATCAACCGGAAAAGTCCTTCCCGGAATAATGAACTCAGGCGCACCACCGTAGAAGCGAGAAAATCGCTCAGAGTTCATCGTGGCCGATGTGACTATCAGTTTCAAGTCACGTCTTCGAGCAAGCACCTTCTTAATCAGGCCCATCAACACATCTGTGTTCAGAGCTCTTTCGTGCGCCTCGTCCATAATAATGCAAGAGTATTTATCAAGATCCGGCTGCACTAACGATTCTCTTAGCAGGACACCATCCGTCATATCTGTGCAAATGTTAGTTAGAGCTCTCAGATCGACAGGGGTAACGGTAGAACTTACACTTAATAACCGTCTCGTCGCTAGTACAATCTTCAAAACGGATTGCATACCCGACGGTGCTTCCAAGTTCGACTTCCATCTCTTCACTGACGCGTTTGGCAACACTCATCGCAGCAACTCTTCGTGGCTGTGTACACCCGATCATGCCGAACTTTGAGTAGCCGTCTTCGTATAGGAACTGGGTAAGCTGTGTCGTTTTACCCGAACCGGTTTCACCAACAACAACAACAACTTGATTATCCCGGATCACCCGTAGGAGCTCTTCCCTAACCGCAAAAGCGGGTAGGAATTCTCTCTGTTCCCGGAGCGTTTTGCTCTTGCTAAAAGCACTGGAGCCACCCTGATCCTTCTTCATATGACGCGCGAACTTATTCCCTCCGCGGTATTCATCTTCAATAGGCGCAGCGACTGCGCTGTCTCCCTCATCTTCCTTGATTCCCATCAAGTTACCTAACGTCGTGCCGGCCATGTTGGTCGCTTCCTGCGCCTGCTTCTGTCGCTCGCGCTGTTGACGTCGTTCCCGGACAACCTTGCTGCCTTTCCGACTGAAGACAGCCATATCACTCTGAGGATCTCGAACAGCCGAGATGGGCTCGAGCTGTTTAGTGAAAATGGTACGGCCGTCCAGAAACGGCGGACGTAGGTCATGGACCAGCAGGTGAACTCGAGTACCTTCATCATCGTCGGGCGCAAAGTCTCCATCATAGTCTCGTCTCTGCGCAACACCAGATGTGAGCATCCGGTTTGTCTCCCAGTTATCAATGTCGCGGCGTTTGGCATCGCGGAGAGGTGGCGGGAGGTTGGAGCTCTTCAGCCTCTTGGCTGGAGGCTCGTCGCGCGCCATTTTGGATGTATAGGATATTAAATGACTATAATAGAGAAAAATGGTAAGCAGAAGTCCAAAAATTGGATAGCAGCGCGAAGCAGCCTGGAGAGCAATTGCTACTTGAAAGTCAAGGCGCCTTCGGTACATGCAAAGCATCTGTTTCACCTAGGGTGCAAATTATGCAAACTCTAAAGTTTTGATGACTAAAGTCATCGCCACGTGATTATCCGGTCGCGTGGCCAATCACATTCTACCAATCACTGCCTGCGGCAGACTTTGCGAGCAGAGACATGGACTGTAAGGCTTCCATTCTACTATTGTCTTTCATCTTGCATATCAGGTCAGTTATAAGGGATAGGATCTAGCTGCATGTACAATTCTCAAGATGGGTTATTTTCCTTCATTCCATACTACGTCTCTTGTCTATGGAGACTGCAAGCAAGGATAGTTCTATGGTGGGGCGGAGAGTTTGAGCGCTCCGCAGCTCGATCTTGGCGGCGTATCGTTCAACTTTCGCTATCGCCCCGCATCATAGCGCATCAACTCATTGTGGACAGTGTAACGACTTCAACCTGTCCATCATGGCGAGTCAGCAGCAGGTCAGCGCCAAAAGACAGCAGGGTAGGTCATTGATGTCGCATTGATCTCCTTTTTTTGCGCCAGGAAGAGGGCAGCTAATGATAGATAGAGCTCCAACTCCAATACTCGAATTTCAAAAACACATTGCAGCAACTTGCGCAGAAGATCGGTGACATAGAGCAGGAAACTGAGGAGCACAAGTGAGTTGGTCCCTTCTTCTTGCTAGCAGATGTAATATATGTTCCCAGCGACCGCCTGCGCAAGTGTCTTGTTGCGCGAGAAAGAGTCGCAGGCGCATTGGTGTTATCATGTACTGGAAGCTTGGAACTGATCTAAATCTTCTTGTGATATAGGCTCGTCATTGAGACCCTCGAGCCCCTACCCCAGGACAGAAAGTGTTTCCGCATGGTTAACGGGGTTCTGGTCGAACGAACTATTAAGGATGTTATTCCCTCGCTCAAGACGAACTCCGACGGACTAAAACAAGTCTTGGATGAGCTGCTCAAGCAGTACAAGGCCAAACAGACTGAAATGGACAACTGGAAGGTGAATTTACCATCTTCTGTTTAGCCCCCGCTTATGCTCTTCGTGCCACGGAGTTGTAAAATGAGCTGGATACTGATGCCTTTCGACTTACAGAAAAAGAATAATGTACAAGTTGTGCAACAGTGAGGGAGATATACAGGTGGCGGCGTGTTGGATATTTGAGGAAATGTCTTCCGCATAATTGACCTTTATGCAGACGAGAGGCATATGTCGGAATACCGGTAGACACAGCTATGACCACGGATGCACAACTCAAGGATATGTGGCATCAGTCCATGCACGATTTTATGGACCATAGGTTTGGTAATGACAGCGAGAGTTGTGAACTGGACGGATTTTAGTCCAAGCCGCCCTCGGGGATATTACAACCAAGCATGCTGGTATACTTCCACACGTCATCAGTCGAAGAACGCAAAGTGTCACCTCGATGTGGACGAGAAAGGTTGAGTTGGAGACGCAACCATGCCTAAAAAGCTTGTAGTGACAAGACGGGAAGGACCTTGATCATGACTAGTGCAGGCATAGCAAAGCAAAATGATGTACTTTACGGCCTTCTCTAATCTTGCAGTCTTCCTTAAGGGCAAGTAAGAATTATTTGCTATCCTGTTAGTTAATTTTTTTTCTCCCCGTCTATCGTATCTCTCGTCACTCCATCACGGCATATGATCTAGATAGAAGGTAGCCAAGTGAGTTGGCTCTGCCATGCGCGAAGGCCCAATAAGGCAGGCACCTGCAGGTGCGGTAAGTATGGAGGAGGTCTTTTGTATGGCTGAATATCCTTGATTGACCGTGGACCTGAGCCGTTTTCGTTGGCCGTTGGACTAGTGGCTTTGCAGTTGGCATCATTGGATATTGCTGCGACGCTCGTTCCCTCGTGAGTCGGTCCACCGTGTCAGGTACCGCGTTCACTGTCTTCGCGTATACCGATCCTTCTATAATAACGCCTTGAGCGCGATGGGAGGAGTGAACATCGATATTTGCAAGACCTTTGTGGGGATGATAAGATAGATATATACGAGACTATGTGATGGAATTGTGTTCACTGAGGTCCAGGATATTTGTGACTGCTATGGTCATATTCTGTTGGTGATAGGTAGGGCAGCCGTTGACAAAGAAGTAGATTCCGTCATTGGCTGCCGACAGGCGCGGGGTCTGACATCGGGAGTGACCAAGTGGAGAACATCACCCAGCAGCAGGGACGGCCGAGGTGGATGAATATGGACATCTGCAGCACATTAACACATGTTCATACCATCTGATGCTTCAAAATAAGCATTTTCATGGACACGTAGTCCGATGCAGCAAACCGTGGATGCACCCCCAGGCGAAACTAGATGAAGGAGGGACAAGCTGCACCCTCCGTCTCAATTTTCTTGATCAACAACGATAAGCCGTCAGGTCTAGGCATTTAGTGATAGTCGAAGTTCATTGACAGTGATTGATGGCCAGTTTCAGACATTGTATTCGCTGGGTTCGATACCTGCGTCAATATGCAGTTCCCTGACAGCCTCATTTCCATTGACGCTTGCTCTGGCATCGCCAAGCGCATAAAATATCGACGACTTCGTGCAGCTTGCAGCTCCGTTTCGGATATTCTGCCCAAGCTCGCCTCGTTGTTGCCCTGCATCAACTGCCCGAGATCCCCGTCTTCGTATCGCATCTGGCAGGGAGACTCGGGATCATAAGCGAAGCCTCCGAAGACCTCTTATCTCCTTCCTCCCGAAAGATGATAGCCATTGCTTCTGACACACTGAAAACAATGCTAATAGTCAATGGTGTGCTGAGCAAAGGTCAGATTGGGTGTCTTAAGAACCGTTCAACTGCGGACACTCTGTCCAGGAGCTGAAGTAGTTGGAACAAGGGTGTAACGGGAAAAAAGCCAGGTATGTTCACAAGAGTCATCCTGATTGATTGGAGAGATGATTTAGAGTCCCGTGCCGTTCCGTACTCTCTCGAGTCCCAGGGACCTGGCATTGTTGTTATTCGGATTGCTGGGTGCCGTTCTCGCATACTATTCGACGACCTTGACTTTCCCATAAACACGGCCTCCAGACTCAGAATTCCATCAGCTCATATACTTAGATATCTTCAGCTGGTGGAAAAATCAGTTCACTCGTCAACGAAACAGCACAGAGGAGGATGAAGGGACAGACAAGTAGTCTATAGTACTAATCCGCCATAAGGCTGATGGCCCCCGCGGGCGCGGTACATTAGATCCAGCTAGAGAAGCCCCGAAGAAGCATACGGTATCCATACGGGACGCTGGGCAGGCCCCACAGAGAGAGTTTCCGAAAATGGATGGCGGTATCGTACCAAGCAGTATTCGGCATGAAATGCTGCCTCAGGCGCCCAATATGGAAGGCGAGGGAGATGGCGAGAAACTGCGCGAGGGGGGATTTGCCGTCATCATCCCGTCCAGGATAAGTGTGTCTTTTGCCGCTTCCTTCAACTAAGCTTCATCATCTTCCATCATCAACCAGTGTCGGTCGTGTGAACCATCAAGCTTGATCTGTTGTTGTGTCTTCAAACTCCGACCTCATCCGCCAGTCAGATTCCGTTGCTCCTCTGCTGCGGCTGTGGAAGCTCCAGCCCGTTCCCTGCCGGTCGCGCGACGTTTCGTCCGCAACGCTCTGGTTCGCCAATTGCTGGCGGGTTTCGCGCATCAACAAGAAGCACGGCCGCTGGGCGAACACCTCTCGTGTGAAGAGAACCCACCTTCGCCAGTATCTAAGCATTGTCCCTCGATCGAGTCGCACACGCGCTGTCCTCGTTCGCTATCACTGCCTCCGTCTGAGCCAGCTGGACGGGGTAAAGAGTCCTGTCTCCAGTGATTGAAACCCCCCACTGTCCTCCGCGTCCCAGTAACGCGCGAATCAGTTAGCGTTGCCATTCTCAGGTCCGCGCACGCCTCGATATTGAATCTGCAGCTTGCAGGTAGACCTGTCCGACAGTGATCGCGGTTGCGCATCTCTGATTGTGTGGAAAACCGGCGATTTGCGCCATTATAATCTGAAGTGCTTTCATCAGAGTTGCACACCGCCAGAGCGAAGCAGAGCAGAACAGAATAGAACAGAACTGCTGCCCCGTTTCCCCCACACAGTTGGCAGTTCCCACGTTCGGGCGATTGTGAAGCAAATCGCTGCCCAGTCCGACGCCCCCTGACGCAGCGCGGCATAGCCTCTGGAGCAAAGATCCTTCTCGCGCACCTCTGACGTGGTCATTTGCCAGCAGAGCATCCCGAACGATCCTCGCCTTAAGCCGGTATCCGCTGCACGTACCCAAACACCTAAAATCATGTCTTCGGCCTCTCCTCCAAAGGAACCAGAGGTGGAACCTGAAGTGCAATCAGGCGACGACCCGGAACACATGGAAAGGGAAAACCAAGATACACAAGCACAGGGCCAGGGCGAGTTCGAAGTGAAGGAGCAGGATCGATGGCTCCCGATTGCAAATGGTAAGTTTACGTGTCCTTGCATGTCCTCTGTCCTCCTGATTTGTGCGTACCTTGCCTCTGCTGCTTGCAGGCGACCGTTCCCTTTCGCTATACCCTGCCCGTTCCCAAACCCCCGGTGTCCCAACTGGAAGGATTGGACTTTAAGCATATTTGAATGACTGCTGTTCATTCGTCTTCCCTTCCAGCCATGATCTGCATCGCATCGCAAGCTGCTTGGTGGGATGTATTGGCGCGTGTTCCGCATATAGCACTTTTGATTCTCCGCACTCGTGTTGTCCTTTTCGCATCGAAGACCATGGGCTATTTAAGTCAGTTTCAAATGCTTACATCCGTGATTATTCTACAGTGGCTCGCATCATGAAGACCGCCCTGCCAGAAAATGCTAAGATAGCAAAGGAAGCAAAGGAATGCATGCAGGAATGTGTGAGCGAGTTCATTTCCTTCATTACTAGCGAAGGTTGGCTGCCACCCTATCTCCTCTCCTTATCTTCTCGAACTTACTACTGATGCTCGACAGCTTCGGAGAAATGCCAGCAAGAAAAGCGTAAGACGGTAAATGGCGAGGACATCCTCTTTGCTATGACTTCTCTAGGTTTTGAAAACTACGCTGAAGCTCTCAAGATCTATCTCTCCAAATATCGTGAGGTAAGTCCACAACGAGATATTTATGGTCTTCCAAAGCCCCCTTCGACTCATCACTTCTCCTTTCATCCACGTCACAATATGGAACACGAGGCTGATTATTTTTTCAGACTCAATCTGCACGGGGAGAGAACCAGAACAGGCCAACGAGCAGTGGTTATACTGGTGGCCCAGTTGGAGGTGCAGTCAGCGGTCCTCAGGCCGGTCGAGCGAACACAGCAACCGCAGACACCGGTGCCAGCGGTTTTCCTGGGGCTGCCGAGAACTCCAACAGCATCCTCAGCCCGAATCTGGACCCGTCACAAGACCCATCGGCCTATGGTTACACGTCCATGGTAGGCCAGGGCCACAACGGCACCGGTGGCGAATCCTACTAGAGGTCCGCTACATATGGTCCGGCAGTTTTCTGGAGTACGGGAATATACCACTGTCAGACGTCAATAGTGCATGGAGGCCTGTCCGTTTCATGGGCGAGCGTGAACCGAGGGAAATTTTCACTGACTGTACTCGCCTCCCTCGCAGAAAGACAACGCCAACAAGGCCTTTCCTAACAAGCTTCAGCCTAGAGCCTGTCTGCAACCTGTGAAGCGGACAGCGGCCGCACGACGGACGACTCGCGGTGTTCTGAGCGACTGTACAGTGAGTTTTGGAGGAAACTGAAGTGAATTCTCTATATTCACATCCCGTCAAGGGTATTTCTTTTCGGTGGTGGACTTGTACACTTGAAAAAAAAAGAAACCTTTCCCCCTCCATTTAGTCTTTTTTCCCTTTTTCCTTTATCTTTTCAGATGCGAAAGACAAGTGTTCGACACGAGACCAAGGGTATCCAGAACCTGTCTCTCAATGTATCTAACTATATAACTAGCCGCCTGTCTGTAATGTTGGGAGGTTGATTCATCTGGCGAGTGTTATCGGAAGCTCAAGGAGCACGGGGCCCAGGCGCTCAAGGTGGGAAAATCATGGATCGGACATGGGATGGCATATACCTTTTTTTTCCTACAGTGAACCCCATTTATTTTATTTTATTTTATTTTTTTTTTTCATTTTAACCATCTGTCGTCGATTGTATTCAAGAATGCATTTATGAACCGTTCGTCTGCCACAATTGTGTCTCTAGCGAAGGCATATCTGGGCCAAACTCGCATCCTCAAGATGTCATTTATGGCACCTGTTTTGTATACTTGGCTAGGCAACATAGGAAGATTTACCGGTTTCGAGGTGACTAATCAGGATAATTGGGACCGACAGTGACTCCTAGCAGCAGACTGGAGTGAAAGATTCTAGATCTTTCCCATAGCGTATCCTCGATGTTGGTACTGACAGATCAGAACGGATCGAATATCTACTTATTTGAACTGTCTCTTAATCTCATAAATGAACGACTGTTTCAGCCTTGATTCCCCGCAAATCACTAATTGAAACTTGAAATCCAGACCGTTTGTTTCGTCTTTCTCCGCATGCCACGTGATGTGCTTATCTCGGATCCCCCCGCTAGAAGAACAAGACCGTTTGTCCGCCCCACAGATGGTCTGATCCCATCTTCAAGGGTCTTCGTCGCGTGTGGACTATAGCCTCGGTATTCATGGCGGCTTAATCTCACCCAGCGATCGCTCCTCGAGAATGCTACGACCATGAACGCTCCTTTGGCATCGAGGCGTGTAGCTCGACCAATGTTTTTCTCGACATCGACATGTTTTCCGCAGCGAGCAACAGTCGGACACCAACAGGCGGCGGTGTGACGAAGCGGAAGCCTGGTATGATTCATACTTTTTCTTAATGACATTGCACTGTTGCACAATGGAGGAATTATGGCCTGACTATCTCTCTGCTTATCAGGATCCGCCGCCTGTGTCCACTGCCATCACAGAAAAGTCCGCTGCGACGCCCGCATTGTTGGGTTTCCATGCTCCAATTGCCGGTCCTCAGGAAAGACGGATTGTCGCATACATGAGAAGAAAAAGCGTCCAGTTGTCCGCTCCATTCTCGACCCGGTCCCGATCCGTTGCCGGCCGCCGCCTTTGTCCGATACTTCTTCCAAGTTGCTTTCTCCGGTGTCCCCGGCACGCGGAGCATCAGCGGTACCTTCGAGTGTGCAAAGTAGTGTTCCTGCACAGACAAATAATACGAGTCGTCCTCCAGAGCAACAAGATGGGTCCAGTACGAGTGCAGGGAACCAGGCTTACAATCAACAATCATCATCTGAGCCATCGACCGATCATGAGGACCATCGGGAGCTGGAGAAGCGTTTGGTAAAGCTGATTGACGAGGATGAGTTGGATCAGAGGGAGATTCAAAGAGGAGTGCGTGCGATATATGTTGGGCATGATGTATCCAATATATCGTTCCTTATCCGTCAACAACGAGGGAAAGATGGTGATGTGTATCACTTTGCGGGAAATGATATCCCTAAGCGTCATCTAAAAACCGGACACGATGAGCTTTTCAAGGATGCGCTTTCACTGCCTGAACAGTCACTGGCAGACGAGTTAGTGGAGGCATATTTTACTCATGTGAATCCCGGATATCCAATTGTGGACGAGGATCTGTTTATGGCGCAGTATCGAAATCGAGATCCCGCGGATCCTCCACCGATCATTATCCTCCAAGCTATTCTACTTGTTGGAGCTCATGTATCTCGCCCGAAGGCAGAGCGAGATGCGTTGAAAGCGGTCTTTTTCCGACGTTGCAAGTGGTTGTTTGACGCGCGAATCGAGCGGAATCGGGATATTCTGGTTCAAGTGGCGCTCCTCCTGACATGGCACGCGGATTCCACCGATGATGATGTTTCGGCTAATGCTTACTATTGGGTCGGGGTGGCAGCAAGACTCGCTACAGGCATAGGGATGCATCGTAATCCCGTCTCAAGAAGTTTTACCGCCGGAGACCGGAGGATGTGGCGAAGAGTATGGTGGATTCTGGTCCAATTTGACGTGATGGTGTCCTTATCATATGGACGACCACAGGCTATGTGAGCTACACAAGACTACGGCTGTTTCTGTTTTAGAGGCTAACATTTTCTCCCGCAGAAATCTGGACGACTCAGATGTTCTGCCCCTGACCCCATCGGACTTTGAAGGCTGCGGCTCGCGGGTGCAGGCCGACTTCGTAACCCACTTTGCTGAGCTTTGCACTATGATATCATACATTCTCAAGGAGAGGTTCGGCTTGAAAGTGAGCTCCGAGCGTCGCAGAGCCGCCCTTCCGCAAGCCGATGCTGCTCTAGCAGACTGGTCCCTTCGATTGCCCGATTCCTTGCGTCTGCGTGCCTCAGATTTGGACCCGTGGTCTGCTGTACTTCATCTCACGTACAATAACTTCCTTATTCTCCTTCACAGGCCGCATCCGAGGGCATCTGCTTACTCAGATGACTACGGCCCTCATGACGCGGAGATCTGCAGTACTGGTGCTGGGGTCATCGCATCAATTTTCGAGGAACTTCGCCAGAAGGATCGCTTGAAGTATCTCTGGTGCTCAGCGGTTTACACTCTCTTTACTGCTATGATACAAGTTAGGGTGGAACTGCGATTCTCTAACCCGGTGTTAGCCATAAATGCTCTGAGACGATTTGACTCCACTCTGTATTCTCTCCGTGAACTGGCAGAGTATTGGGCGCACGCAAGAATGATTGTTCGGCTGTTTGAAGACTCAAAACGGCTCCAGCAGGATTTGCGACTGGCAAGAAATGAAATGCCGGGGCAGTTTAATGGTGCTCGTAGCCAAAGTGGGACTTCAGATTCTACATCCGATACGACAACACCGATGACCCAGCACTCCCAGTTACATCCACAACTGGGACCACAGCTGCAAAGACCACATTCCCAGGTCCCACAACAGTCTCAGCCCTCGATGAACATAGAGAATCAACACTATGAAACTTTCATGGGAACATCACCAAGATTCACTGATACTGCTTTTGAGAGGTCAGCCGACATCCCGCAGACGCAACCAATGGAATCCATAGAGGAAACCAGGGGATATCTAGACTGGCGTCAACTCTTCCCATTCGTTGATACCGCTCAATCCGTGCCCATGGCATTCGAAGGCTTACCAGAAATGGAAGACGAATGGCGTCAGCTTTACTGGCAAGAGCCGCAGATGTCCGACCTATTTCAGGACGGGGGATGGATGCATGGCTGAGTTATGACAACCTTTCTTCATTTCTTACAAATATGACGCCATATGGCGCCTGGATTCGAACCCGCTTGTCTAATGGTTCTGATTCACTTGGGCATTAGGGAGACCAGCAGAGGATTTACAGACCATACCGCTTCATCCCAAGACAAAAGCGAGAATATGCGAAACTATCACATTGAAATGCCATCCTGGATGAGACTAGTCATCTCACCCTCTATATGGCAAGCCATATAAACCTGTACAGGACTCGCTTGAAATACATAGCAAGCTGATTCCCAGCAATGAATCAGCGCCCCGTTTACATAATATATATGACCAAACAAATACTACACCCACGGCAATACTTACCATGGCTGCCTTTTATTCTGAGACTCTATTATGAAAAACTCGAATACAAAGCCTAAAAGCTCCAGGCTGATACTACGTTTGATCAACTACATAAATTATGGTTATAAGGGGAGGCGTCATATTGATATTCCAAAATCTGGATACCATTCGGCGCGCGTGTACTTTTCCCAATGTTATTTTTCGTGCTTTTGTTTTGATATCTTAATTTACAAACTCTCGGGTAGGGAAAATTCCATCTTTGGAAAGGTTGTTCATAAATATTTTTGTCAATAATGACAATATCATGATATATAGCTGGGTGGATACATATTTTTATCAATAAAATCAATTCAAGACTTCCGCATACTGATTCTCTAGTTCTAGACTCTAAAGTTGAAGACATAATATTAGATTTTTGAATCTTCTAGTTCCCTTCTCTTAACTAGTATATGTTGTACCATCGGAATGGAGATTATCCTGAATTCTCTCGATAAAACCCTTGCGCGGCTTCATACTGCTCTCTCACAGCGCGTTTCATGACATGAACAGGAGCCGGCCGACCAGTGAGAATCTCAAACTGGGCTATAGCCTGCTCCACAAGGACATTCAATCCATCAACAACGATCCATCCGCGTGATGATCTTTGCATCATTTGTCTCATGAGTGGTGTGATTAGGGGTTTATAAGCAAGCTACATTAAGAGTTAGTCGGGACACAGATATGAATGAACCATACTAGTGTGGTTCTCTACCACGTACCTCAAGAAACACACCTCCAGTCTTACTTCCGAGCCATTGTTCCGGGATGTCGAAAGCTGGGGGTTCTTGACTTCCAATCTTGTGTGCAGGTCTGCATGACATGATGATCGTGGGTTGAGACATGTTCGAAGGCCAGGAAGCGTTCAATGTCTCGAAGACCACTAGATTGAACGGGGTTCTTACACGGGACCTGGCCCATTGACGGAAATGTTCCGCAAGATTTCGAGCGTTCTCTAGAGTTCGGTTAAAAATGAAAATGTTTCTCACACCAGCCTGGTAACAGGCGTATATCGCGGCCCGCGCTATTCCCCCGGCACCTAGAATGAGAGCACTAGTTTCACTGGTGATGACGTTTGCTGGTGATAGATTCCTCTCAATACACGTTCGTATTCCGATATGGTCCGTATTATAGCCCCTCAAAAATATTTTCGATGTTCCGTCCTGGTTGAGTTTCCGATCCACGACGACGGTGTTCACGGCACCGATATCTTGCACATCGGTTGTCATCTCATCGAGTAAAGATACAATTTGCATTTTGTAAGGTAGCGCAATAGCAAGGCCGCCGACTTCGTCATTCTCCAGAAGGCGATTGATATCAGAAAATTGGCCGCTTTGGACAGTATAATATGAATGTGGCATGCCGCAAGCGGTGTAGGCTGCGTTGTGCATAGCAGGTGACAAGCTGTATGCGATACTCTCTCCAAAAATTGCGAATTTCTTTTTTCTGAGGGTGAAGCTCGAGTACAGAGCATTCTGTGCCTGTTTTAACGTGACTCCATCTTGTTGCAATGAAGGCAATACAACTGGTGATAAAATAGGACTGAAACAGACGGATGTTATGCCAGTTGGTCCGACGTTGTAGCCCGTGACTGGGATGTTACATGGAGTCATTGTCCTCATCAAGAACTGGATGCAGTCGAGGTTTTCCAGAGGCGAGGTTGGGATTCGGGTTATCCTAATTGCATCGCAGCCCAGAGAATTTGCCTTGTCATATACTGTGCGCCACTGTGGTGAGTCCTTTTCGGTGGGCCAACGATCCGATAGCTGTGCGGTCCCAATAATCTTTGTATGGCATTTTGCCACAGCAAGAACATCAGTCAAAGTATATTCCGTATCCAAGGAGACAGTTATCATGTCCGGAATCTGGCGGAGCATAAGCTCTAAAAGATTCGTGTAGCGTGACTGCTTCAACCCAGAGTGAAGACCAATATCCAAGATGATCGGAACACGCGTGTGCCTCCTTAGAACAGCTATTTGTCTCGACAAACGGGAAGAATATTTCAGGTCGGCGAAGTTCGGATCGACAATCACGTTGATTGAGTCAGCACCTGAATCTAATTCTGTGAAATCCATATCTGACCTGTCTAACCAAATCAAAGGAACCTGCAAAGAATACGTATAATTGCGAGAAAGCGCATCAGCAGAGTGTACCAGACGTAGTGGTCGACTGAATACACTATGAAGAAACCGAACGAAATCTTGCTCGGTCTGCTTCAACTTCAGAGGTCCTATTGTGTTCGAGATGGTCTGCTGCGTAATATTGAAATAGTCGAAATTTGCGTATTGCCCGCACAACCTATTGTTGATATGGTATGCATGTTCGACCTTGTCCCTATCATGCCCCATTGAATTTGGGAGGCTTTCTCTGTCACGCATGATATGGATAACGGGGTTTGTCTTGGACAATTCCTGCAACAACTCGGATTGTCTTCGATCAGCCATCATGAAAAACCCCACGAAGACGCAATCCCTTTTTTTAGTTTTCAAAACTTCGACTGTGATCTCGTACTCGACATTGCGATATGATCTCGGTCCATGAGTTGCGATGTAAGCGCCACGCGACATTCCCGTCCTTCGTTCAAACATCGCATCGAAATCGACAAACTCTCGACGGAGTGCCACAGATGCAATGAACCCCAGAGTTCTTTTCCCAACTCCCCAAAATCCCACCAGGACAAGGCTCTCATCTCCTTGGTATTGATGGCGAAGCAGTCGAGGAGGATGATTATACAGTTGATGGCTGTCTAAATCAGACCGCAACTTGGAAATAACATAGTCGTTGTCTGTTTCTGCTATCTCACCTGTCACTCTTATCCTATTGCAAGAGTGTTTTACCCCCGAGTCCCCGGTTTCTGACGCCTCAGTTGTGCTCCAGAAGGCGCGTTTTCGAGATCCGGGGAGACCAGTCAAATGCTCCATCTTGATAATGTCTCCTCCAATTGCTCCGCCATGTTAACCGTAGGAGCCAACGGAAAATTGAGAGATATAGAAATGTTAAGACAAGACATTCATCTGACGAATATCGGACTTGGCCGCGAAAGGCAAGAGCGATGGATGTAGATATAGCCGATCACGAGGTTTCCCCGCATTTTCCCCACGTTCGGATATTGTTCGGTTAGTAATACTCGGTACTAAGTACTAATCCTTGATGCTTGTGCAAATAAGAGTAGAACAGCAAATTAAACATTCACACCACATGGAGGACATTACAAATACCAATGTCAGAATCAGAATCAGCTTCGAAACGTCAACGGATCGGCCAAGCCTGTGACCATTGCCGCAAACGGAAATCTAAATGTGACGGAAAACAACCCACATGCTCGGTCTGCAGGCTCTTTAAAAGAAATTGTACCTACGGAAATGCAAAGAAACGGGGATTGCCAACAGGATATGTCAGAGGCCTCGAGGCTTTGTTGGGACTATGCAAGCAGCATATTCCAAACTATGAAAATGTCGTTCAGACCTTGATTCGAAGCAGCCATGGCAGCACCAAGTTTCATGACGCTGAATTTTTGGACGATACAGCCGACATCTGGCGCAAGTCGCAGATGGCGCGAGACCTGGAGCATCTACTGTTTACTAGAAACGGTAACACCATACAACGAGCCACTATGCAGACAATTGACCTCCCTGCTCTCGAAGTGTTCCTTCCACCTGCGGATCAATCATGTCCCGAAGATGCTTCAGAACAGGGCGGGACAATCAGTGGCAGTCAATGGTTCGGGTTCGAAAAGTTGAAGGAATTAGAGACATTATCGGCAGCAAGATTCCCAGAAAACACCTCGGACCTGATCGATTTCTACTTCCAAACAACTCATTGCTGGTTCCCAATAGTGGAACGGCGCAATGTTCTCCGCGTGATGTGTGAGGAGAAGCTGACAAATGATCTCAGCATCGAGGACGAAGGACACCGACTGTGTTTATGGGCTGTCATTGCTTACTCCACAGTCTTCAAAGAAGGAGCTTCTGGCTACGCTAGTAGAACGAATCCAGAGCATATTCAAACCTATATTCGATTACGCCTGGTTTTGCATGACGAAGCATATGGAGTTGGTCATGTTCAGGCTATCCTTATATTGATTCTTCTACAACTTGGTCGGGGCCAGTTCAGAGCTGCACGGATGCTCATGGCTCAGGCCACTGGGATACTCATGGCTCTTGGCGATGAAGAGGCACAGAAGTCAGAAAGATACCGACATATTTGGCATGGTTGGGCTTATATCGATAAATTATTGTCGGTAATTGTCAGAAAGAGCTCTTTCCTTTCGCATGCCAGGAATATCAATATCCAAGACCTAGACCAAAATGGCTTAGATGAGTGGGAATTATGGGCACCGCTGGTGCCTCAAGCAGAAAACGGAGTTCAGCGATGCGAAAGGAAACCGCTACGGGTTCTTAGCATCTTCAATCAGTTGACACAGTTGATGAGGAGGCTAAGCGAGATATATGAAGGCCCTCTCGAAGACGACCGTCTTGACAAAATGGTTCAAGACCTTCAACAGTGGCACAGCGCTCTTGGTAAACACCACCAGTTACATGAGTACAGGAATCCTCCACTACTAACTTTGCATCTAACCTACAATTTTGTGCTTTTGACACTTCTCAAAGAAACGCGCCAGATTGGACGTCATCTTGTATCTTTACTGGAGGAGGCACTAAATTCCACGTATGGAATGCTAGCCCAGTACCTTAACATAACTGAAGTTGCTGGCGCATCGCCATTACTCATGAGTTTCGGTCTTCAGGCTCAAGACTGTATCGATATATGTGGTCATATACTCTCATGCCAGACTACTTATTCATTGAGGAACAGATATCGCTCGCTTCTTGAAAGATTGAATAGATATCACAATGATGAGGAAAGCAGTTTGGCACAATCTGGGACCCTGCAAAGCCCTGCTGGCCATACTCTTATACCGTTGACACAAGTGACTCCTGAAATACGGTCAATGACAGAGACTCGAGTTGGACGGCATATTGGAAACAAAGAGACCTTCATGGTTTCACCTGATAGTATCAGCGTTACCATTCCAGAAAATTATGATACTGTGAGAAGCCCATTATTTAATGTGTTAAATCCACCATCTCACACTCCAGTTCATAGGGATCATCCGGAAATCCGAACCTGGAATCCACAAGTGACTCCTACATGGATAGTCTCTATGATGACATGCTATCTATTTTCCCGACTGGAAGGTAGGCAAGCGTTTGCTTTTTCACGATCCTTGGCTTAATAAATGGTAGATACGATGGAGAAGCGAGTCAATTTGCACAGAATCTCGGATTTCTTTCTAACGATATGGACGTCAATACTTTCACGTTTCAGTCAGCTCAGCGAAAGATTTGATACCTACATTAGAATTCTTATAGACTCATGGCAAGGCCATCATTCGGCAGAAGTCAAAGCAAACTTCTTTTGCACAGTCCTAGCTCCATTTGAAGCTTATTCCAACTCGCAATTCCCCTTTGTGCATGATCGGAAGGAACACTAGGCCGAGGGTCCGACATTGTCCGCGAGAACAGCTCCATTGATACCCAACCTCGGTATCCGAGATCCTTCAGGATCACTCGAGCCACATCTACAACTGGGAGATAACCACCTTTGTCTTGTTCGTACAAGAATAGCCGTGCATTTCGGCTCCAAGACATTCTTGCCGGCTGTTCTTTGACATAAAATGGATGACCCTCGGTCAAGGGAGACTGCATTCGTTCCCCATCAACCAGCTGCACCAAGAAAACCTTGTTGGCATTCACGGTTCTCTTCAGCTGTTCCAATGAGCGCCTCATGTCCTCATCCGCATTGGGTGTCTTCCCTGTCAGGCTAGCTGGATCTGCCCATACCCTTCCAGCAATATTGAAAGAATCCAGACAACAACCGAAATTTGGGCGATCCACTCGCTGGACAACCTCCCACATGCGTTCCCATGTATTGTTGTATGTTCCCCAAGCCAGACTTTCGTATGCAAACCGGATTGGAGGACTTTCTCGCAAACCAAGATCAGCGACCTCGATCAAATCCTGCACAATTAAGTTCATATCTCCAGAGACATTCTCAGTCGCGAAGTTTGACGGAATTAGGATGAGATTTGTTCCCAGTAATTTTGCGAGCTGGAACCAGACCTTCAGCTTTTGGATCATTGCCTCATGTTCATCTCGATTTGTTAAACCTTCGTAAAATAGAAAGGGCTGCAAGCTGACGACTTTGAGATTGTCCGTGTCGCATAATTTCCTTGTATTTCGAGCTGCCTCATAGAGACTCTCGGGGTTGATAGTCCCATGAGCCTTGGCCACATATTCTAAATCTTCGTAGAAGATCTCAACACCTTTAAAACCTGCTTCGGCTGCTCGTCTAAGCTTTTCAGGGAGTTCATGGACTGTAGCACGGCCTAAGGACATGGACGATATCGCTGGAAGACATTCCATATCGGATATGCTTATTTGATTTGATCTAGTCAATTGACGGTCAAATAAAATAGGGAGACGATGGATATTAAGACACAGTATTCAAGATATTCCGAGAGAAGAGACCAAGATGATATGTTATTATCTTTATCGCTTTGTTCACATCTCTCTTCCACCTGCCATTAGGCTTACGAATCCCTGTTAAATCGGTACATATCGGCGGTATTTTTAACCGTTATTTGCGTGTTGATCCCAAATTTCCTGCGGTTGAAACGGGCGACTTCAAGGCCTTACGACCAATTACTTCGCTTTCACTAAGTCATACCACTTTTGTTTCTTAGTTCGAGCAGGTTGCGCGATTACTAGATTTCTCACCACCTAATTTGGATCACAACCCCCCTCTACAGCACGTGACAGGCTGATTCAATAGCCGTAGTTCTGCCCCCGGTCAAAACATTGACCTTGGCACTACTTGCCCGGCATTTAAGGTATTTTTCTATTTGCCGGGATTGTCTTATCCTCGGATCATTCTAAATCGTGAACGAGGGGATTCAGATCTTATGAATATCGAATCACGGTTAATCGATTGAGAGTCGGATCATCAAGAGAATGTGCTTCTAGGTAGTTGCTTCACTGTCTGACTGGGCTTCAATGGAACATGAAAACTGATAATGGACTCCCGGTTGGTAAAGTTGCCTTGATTCATTGAACAAAATACTAGAATCCCGTCATACATTCAACAATGTCTTCCTCCTATCAACCACCTTCAGACCTCGATGCTGGTCTGAGAGACTCTTTTCGTTACGGGTCTTCTTTGTTAGATCAAAGACCCAGACACCAACGAGCAAATATCTATCTTCTTGGATATCCACTGAAGCATTCGCTTGCCCCGACACTTCATAATACACTTTTCTCCCTGAGAGATCTACCATGGACATACGACGCCCTTGAGTCCACGAACAAACAAGATCTCCTAAACCTACTATGTCAACCAGAATGTGTTGGCTCTGCGGTGACAATGCCGCACAAGGTGTCATTCATTCCCCTGGTGGATGATTTGACCGAGGAAGCTAAGGCAATTGGAGCGATTAACACTGTCTTTATCCGTCTCGATAAGTTAGGAAGGCGCAAATATATCGGCACCAATACGGATACTGTGGGTGTCCGAGAATCATTCCTGCGCAATTCAACACCTGCCCAGCGGGAGAAGGGGAGGAAAACTCCTGGATTGGTTATTGGAGCTGGTGGTGCTTGTCGCAGTGCCATCTATGCATTGCATCACTGGTTGCATGTGGATGAAATCTACATTGTAAACAGGCTCCAAAGCGAAGTGGAAGACATCATGTCTTCCTTTTCAAAAATTTCTTCTTTCAAAGCGAAGCTTAGGTTTGTCGGTTCGGTCGATGAAGCCAAAGTACTCCCGCCGCCTTTCTTCGTCGTCGGTACCGTCCCGGATTTTCCGCCACAGACTGACGGTGAGAAGATCGCCCGACAATGTATTGAGGCTCTTATGACGAGGCCCGATGGGAACCAAGGTGTCGTTTTAGAAATGTGCTATCATCCAAGCATCCGGACGTCGTTTACCGTCTTCGCTGAAAACGCAGGGTGGAAGGTCATTCCCGGTACTGAGCCCATGATATGGCAAGGTATTGCACAACAGGTCTTATGGACGGAGAACGGAAGGATAGTAGATGCATCTGAGTATAGGAAGATAGAGAAGGTCATTGAAGATGGAATTGCGGCTCACGATTTCACGCAGCAGGGTCAGAAGCCATCCTTGTGAGGGTTTGAGCCAACTTTGGATTGTGAACAACTGGACAAAAGGTTCTTTATTAGAGACACTTGAGATAGATGTGTACATAAGCTTATCTTAACTATCTAACTAAGATGCTTGGAAATTACTGCGGGACTCAGCATGTAGTTCACTTTCATAATCACGACATCCGGTAACAAGCTTCTAGTGCCGCAGCCCTCTGTGCATATTGCTCGATACCATGTCAGCAGTCGCTTTCTACGAGTTTAGAAGCAATGTATCTCTTGAAATATTAGCTATTTTAAGCTTCAGTTTTCTTCTTCCCTCAATAGCCAAAGAACTATCAAGTCAATGGACAAATTGTCATAGAGATCCGTAAATATAATATTCAGTTCCAGATTCAGTATGACTCTATGCTTTATGGAGTTTGTGATGTGAATTGTAGATGCTATATTCCGATATCCTTTCCATTTGCTTATCTAATAGGTACCGCGCGAATCTATCCTCTTGTATCCGTATTTCTAACATGAGAAGTAAATCAATTCAATTTAAAACCTCTGTTCCAGACCTACAATCAGGCCCCATCCACATGAACAACTCCTGGTTTATCATCATCCTCATCTGCCTGGAATGCGGCGCGAGATTGCATCCCTGTACCACGTATTTCATCCATAACAATGTTATGAGCTTTCCATGGCTTGAGCTCCCCGGAAAACAACATGTCCATCTGCTCGAGCGGCACGCCCTTCGTTTCAGGCAACAAGAAAAAAATGAACGGAATAGATAACAGCTGCAACGCTGCAAAGAAAAACCAGACTCCATACTTCATGGTGGTGAACATCTGAGGCGTGAAACGCGTGACGATAAAGTTCCAGAACCAGTTATTGGCCGCAGCGAACGCCTGCGCGAACGCTCGAATATTCTGGTCGGACATCTCGCTGGTGACAACCCAGGGCGTACCGCTCCACGACCAGCCGTAGCAGACGCTATAAATGTAAAAAAAAGCAATTGCAGCTCGGCCACCAGGGCTGCTCCCACCACCGCTTGCAGATGAGGTTCCTGATAGGTCCGTAGCGGCAATATATCCACCCACAATCCACAAAGATATTGACCCTCCTAGCGCGCCGTATAGAAGGAGATTGCGTCGACCGAAGTAGTCGATCATGAAGAGGATCCAGACAAAGGTGACTACTGTCTTGACGACACCGAAGATGCCAGTGGAGAACAAGGATGCGTTTGTTCCTGAAACGCCGATACTTTTGAACGCGGTCGGGCTATAGTAATTGATAGCATTGATGCCAGATCCGTTCTGCCAGAAGAAGAGCGAGCCACTTAGGAATAGACGCCACTGGATATTCCTGTTCCTCAGGATCTCTCGGAAAGGTGCCATAAAGCCCAAACCGATTGAGTTGGCTTGGTCATCGACGGCTTGATCAATCTGAGCAATCTCCTCGCGAAAGTATACATGGTCCAGAGGTAGTTTGCGCAGGCGCGACAATGTATTGACACCTCTTTCTCTTTGTCCATTGAAGATGAGCCATCTTGGACTTTCATCACAGAATAACATGCCCGCCATCAACAAACCAGCGGGAATCAACTGGACTCCAAAAGGAATCATCCATTGGCGTTGAGAAGAAGGCAATGTCCTGTTAACCGCATACTGAAGGATTTGTAAGTTAATATTACGCTCATCTTTCAAGCACAGATATCACCTATGTAACGAAGCGAAACACGACTTACGTTGATCCAAAAGCCGACAAGACCTCCGACTTGCCAACCGATCTCATAGAACCCGACCAATCGGCCACGTATAGCAGGGGGAGATAACTCGGAGATATAGATTGGGATTAAGTTCGAAATCCCTCCAATACCGATACCGGCCAGCACACGTCCTCCGTAAAGGTATCCAAGATCGGGCGTCCTAGCCGTTGCCAGCATGATACCCGCTCCCACGATGAAGATGGGTGTGAAAATAAGGAGCCCTAGTTTCCTGCCCAAGAGGTGGCCTGCAGGATACGCAAAGAATGCTCCAAAGAAGGCTCCCGCTTGATAACATGACACAATGTTTGCTGAGATTAAATTAACTTCAGAGGTGGATAGGCGGTCAAATTGAAATTCATCCTTGAAAGATGGTAAGGCCAAAGTGCCCCCGATGAACGCACTGTCATATCCTATAAGGGCTGCACCAGATGAGGCAATTGCTGCAAAAAGATATGTTCTGAAATTGTAAATTTGTTTCGGTGTGGGCCGATCTTCGGTCTTTGGGAACAGCCCCATTTTGGGCAATTGGCTCTTCCTTCTCGCGATAATTATGAAGGAATGGGCAGAGGGATAATTTGAAGAGGTCAAAGAAGAACTATATGTCTCTCACCTCAGTCGTCGATATGGGGTAAAAAAGTGCGGGGTGTGCGTAGGGGATCTGGGGCTTGTAGAAAATCTGGGGTAACGGAGGGGGTTCCGCGGGCAAGACTTCAACCGACGTAACTACGGCACTTGTCCGAGGGTGGGATCCAATCTCATGGCTACGGCTAATATCAAGCGAAAAAAGAGTAGTAATTACGATTAAGACAGAGTTTAGGAGCTCTCCGGATGTATATTTCCGTTGATTGCTAAGACAAGAAGAGTTCATTTTAATTCTACACTGAATGTAATGATGTGGCAGACTATAAACAGTATGTTCGTATTTAATTTCCGAACCTTGTAGGCCTGATGGTGTGGGCTTATCTAGATATGCTCAAACAGATTTTGTGAATGGCTCTGGTTGCTTAGGATACGCACCGAGGGAGAATATCCACCTGTCAGATATCGCAAATGAATTATGTAGTTATATATCCTCGGTAGAGTTTTGTACCGACATTCGATCAGCAGACTACATACAGTATGGTGATCAAAAGAATCCTAGACTACTAGCTGAGGATTTAGGCTGCTAGGAAACATTATAAGACGACCAAGAACAAGGGGAAGGAGCCTTGGACAGACTGATAATAGTACAGCAGAGAACCCATCTTTTCATATAATGGTAGTTGATCCAAACACAACAGAACATACCACGATGCCCACAGTCCTTCTCCTCAATGGGCCAAATCTCAACCTCCTCGGAACACGAGAACCACACATCTACGGCACAACAACCCTAGAGGATGTCGAAAAGTCCTCAAGAGAGCTCGGCACACGGAATAAAGTTCGAGTAGAGACATTCCAATCAAATCAGGAAGGCGAGCTGATTGATCGGATACATGCGGCTCGAAACAACATCGACACAATCATTATCAATCCAGGGGCATTCACGCATACAAGCATAGCGATTCGCGATGCCCTGGTGGGCGTGGATATCCCTTTTATCGAGGTCCACATCTCAAATGTTCATGCGCGGGAGGCGTTTCGACATCATAGTTATCTTTCAGATAAGGCTGCCGCGTGTATAATTGGCCTAGGGACTTTTGGATATGAGGCAGCGATGGAGTATGCGGTCAGAAGTCTGATAAGTCGAAAACAGAGTGTCTTGTAGAAGCTACAAATGCAAGATTTGTTCCATCATTCCTGTGATTTTGAATGCTTCCATTGTGATGGATCCTCCCAGTCGATTCAATGAATTACGCAGCCTTATCTGTAAGATACTCGTGCATGCGCTTGGGTTCTCTATTAATATAAATAAAAGAAGTGTCTGTTCTAAGGTATGCTGTGGCTCGTCAGTGTTTGAACATATAAAGTTTTTATCTATTGGTTAGCCAGGGGCTGTTGCAATATCACGCTTCATGGAAGTCCTACAAAGAAGAAGCGATTACAGAGGAGTCAATTGAGAGCTTCTGCTGTACTCACATTTTTATTAGGACGACCAATCGCCAAATATTCAATAAAATCCTTTGTTACCTTTGCACTTGCGTGTTGCTTAACCAGCGTCAATTGGTTCCAGTGTCTGAATCGGCTGCCTGAGTTGCTTAGTCACTGGCACATCCCCTCAGTTAGATACTACTAGGAGTACTATCCCAAGCTACACGGAACACACAAGTTTCTTAGTACTGTGTCGTCGAGCTCTCAATTCGGATCATGGACATGATTAGCCATCAAAACTATTCTTGTGCCTAAATTCTTCCATATTTCATATGTTCCATAATTCAATCAAACTATGTGTCAATATTCTAGGCAACCCTGATGCATGCTCCCTTCGTGAGCGTGATTCCACAGCATGGTCGAAGTATTCAGGAAATCGCCACCTCCCCAAAGATACTCTTCTGTTGAACTCTGTGGGTTAACTGCTAGTGATTAAAGCGCCCCGTACATCGTCCTCTGGTGCAAATTTGAAGCCACTATTCAACGACAAATGGAATATGCAGATCACAACCAGAAGGGCCATGCCATTCCAACTTTGTTCATGGCGCTTTGAGGTACCATTGTTGATTTTTACCACCGTGCTTCGGAAACAAAAGGAGCGGGGTTCCCTTTTTGCTTTCCTGCTTGGGTCACCAACATTACAGAATCTGCCAGACGAATGTTAGAATACCTGTCAATAAAGCACTGGTACTGGATGTACTGACATGTAGGCCCCTTTGGTAGCAGCAGGCTCAATTTTCCACTTCGCATATTTATCTACTGGGGAGGCAAGGTTACCTGTGAGCTTTTGCGAATTACTGCCTATATTCACCGTCAGTCAATGAAAGGCGTCTCCGTGAGATGAGAGCGGATTAACAAGATCCTGCCGGTCATGTAAGTTCCTGAGACGATATTGATGAGGAAATACTCATTATTTCCAGCATAGGAAAGCTGCCATCGTTGCTTAATCACCTTGCGGTTAGGCCTAGCCAAGCAAAAGATGGTTAGTTAACTGAATTTGTGATGAAGAGCCATATATTGCGGGGAAAGAGACTCATACCAGCCGATGACCCCGGTCCCATCAATCTTTTTACCGTGTGTCAAGTCAATGACGGTTCCTGTTGCTATAGACTGTAATATGTAGACTCCGGGGCAAGGAATATTCGGGTTGAGCTTGCAAGGACTTGTTGTCTTGGGATCCGGCTTCTTAGGATCTAGTTTCTTTGGATCTGGTTGTAACGGTCTCGAGGTAGTTTATTCAACTAGCTAGGCCACTCTACGAGTACATTAAATCTTGAAGAAAGGAAGGGAAAGAGGTGGTGTAGCTCCTAGGGGTTTGTTTATGAAGCGATCAAGGGGAAATAGGAGCGCAGCGAGCTATTTGATAGCTACACATGCTGTTGCCTAATAGGGACGAGCTAGACGATATTATAGCACACAGCTATCTAGCACACAGCCATCATCTA